>VXBL01003752.1:356540-378970 GCA_013400195.1 Aramus guarauna | reverse complement strand
AAAAAAAAACAACAAAACCAAAAAAACAACACCATAAAGATCAATGCCTGTGATGCTCCAGTCAACAGCTCTATAAATGTCATCTCTTGGGACACAGAACAATTGGTCACTGCCTACACTCCAGATGAGTGTCAAAGAATGCAGTTATGGCCCAGTCAGTTACCTTGGATAAGATTCTGTAAACAGACTGACAGCCTTTTAAATTTTTGGCCATGGACACAAGGTGGGAAAGCCACATCCATATCAAAAAAGATGTTTCATCTTCAAAAAATGAAGAGGTACTTCTGCTGAGGTGGCATGAGGTTTAGTGAAGGTAAGTAAATTAGCTTCCTAGGAAGGCAGAAATCATTGTGAGCAAAACATTCTGGGCAAATGGTCTATATCTAAAATCAACTCATGAACAGCTGTAGATTCTGTAGCTGGAGGTAGTTTGTCAGTCTGCCCTTGAGAAGATGCCTGAAGAAGTTAAATTATTTTAGGCTCTAACAGCGAAAGACATATGGCAATATACAGCTCTCTCGTGTACCTTCTAAAATTTTGTTGCGGTGCTGAGGACTGCAATTTCTAAGCACTCTTTCCTGAAAGGCACCTCTAACCCAAACAGTAATTACTTCTTGAGAGTATCCTGCTGTTTATAACAGGCACGCACTGAAGGCATGTAAAGGCACTTTCTTCAGTGAAAAGCCAAGAGCAAATCTTTCACTTCACCTGGCAGTCTGGTTAGATGCTTCCTTCCCTTCATCTCTAAAGAACTGCAGCTAAGTATAGTCCACCACATTAGCTTTCAGAGGGCTTTTGGGTCTGCGAGTACGTTCCATCTGGAATGCTTTTGACACTGAGCTGCCACACGGTAGGGAAATCTACAGTATCTGATTCTGCATGTTCAAGAGATGGACATATATTGATGGATACATGCACATTATTTTTAGTAGGGAAGAACTCTGCATGGATGATGATACAGTTCACCTGGTATGTCAAAATTTTGAATGCTTTCCTCCATGAGAAACTAGACCAATGAGATCAGATATATTCTGCTAAAGTGAGAAGTTACAGCTTGAAATTCTAATCCTCTGCAATTCTAACTGGTGATGTCTGTCAAGTTACAGGGTGTATTTTCTGACAGTTCCACAGTCTGTACTTTAAACTTGCATTTTCCCCAGCTGAAGACCAGAAAAGGACCAGGTATATTCTGTCTGATGGAAAATGTCAGGTACAATTCAGTAGCTCAGAGCACATTTTTCCTTGCATAGAGAAGGCAATCAATACTAAATGTGTGGGAACTATTATCTTATGTCATATCTTGCCCATTTGAATAAGGGGAACTGCAGTAAGATGTTCTACTTCACTTTTCTCACTCTTACTGCAAGTATGCATTTGTAGAAGTGTCTGTAAGTATGATGCAAATTTAGTTAAAATCTGCTCACCAGTATTAAACTGGCTGTAAATTCAACTTTGGTACAGACATCATATTGAGGTTCAATAATTATTTAACTTTGCTAAAGACAAAAAAAATCTTAGTAATGACTTTGAGATGTACCATCTACAGGCATGTGCATTTACATAAGTATTAAATAAATATTATCAGTCTCTACACTCAGATAAAGGGAGCTTTGCTCCAATTCATCCTATTTCTTACACAGTTACAGAAAGGATCTCATTAGCACATAACAACCAAGTACCACCAAGTGATTCAGCTAACCAAAATATCACAGACCATAACATCTCACATTCTCATATAATTCGATGAAAAAGAAAGATGAAATGGTATTCCCTGACTATTAAAAATATTGAGAGGGTAATGCTACTCATGAATAAATAAGACCTTTTACTTTGTCACAAAAACACTTCTCCTAGGACAGGAGCTAGCATTTCCAGCTGGAACTGTAGAGAAGAAAAGCACTCTTCCATTGGTTAAAATGCCTGCTTGACAGTGATGAAAAATGATAATTAGAGAGTTAGAAGCATTCATTTGACTCTACAAGAAGAATGAGAAAAAATGGGCAACACGCAATTTGTTGTTGCTGTGATCATTGTCTTAAACACATCAAAATGGGTTGTGTCAGAAGACCTGCATTTCCTGTCTTCATGACTTAAACAACCAAACTATTAGACTTTTTCAGCTGTTGTAACAAGTATGCAAGGTACCAAATTGCCTTGTATGCATTTTCTTGAGCACAGGCTTAAAATGTTAAGCTACACGTACTTTAACAAAACCAGAAATTCAATATTACTCCTGGCAGTACTTATATTCTCAAACTAAGATCACCAATCTTGTCTTGAACCAAAAACTATCTAAATATGCTTTCCCTAATTTTGGATTTTATGAAAGATAAAAAGGACAATATCCTTTCTTTTTACAAATACAAAGAGTAGATGCATAGAGCTTTCACTAAAAATACAAAAATCAGCATACTGAGGCTTTTTATATATTCAGCCTTCAAGTAACAGAAACATTAATCAATTCAAAATTGAAAAGGTCAGTTGTTAGTGTCAAATTGAACTGCCACAAAGCAAGCCTACATATATCAAGCAGATAATCAAGGCAAGTATGCCAAGTAACTGACAACTGTAAACTTTTGTCTCATTAAAACACTGTCAAATTAACCACCAGGTCAGTGTCATTGTTATAGAAGTTGAAAATTGATTCATATGAGTAGCCTTGATTTTTCTGGTCTTAAAAATAAATAAATAAAAGCTAGCAACCATTTCTGGAGCCTCAAAACATGGGAAAAAAAAGCCTTTTAGTGGAAAGAACGTGTTCACATGGAAGTTTAACAAAAAAAAACAAAAAAAAAAAAAACAAACTAACTTTCAATAAAAGTTTCCATTTCTACATAAGATACAGCAAACAAAATAGCAAAATGTTACCTATTTTCAGAAACTTTAGAGTAACACTCTCAATAAAGCCAAATTAGTATCTCTAGCTTAAGTACCACAATTGAAACATTTAGAGTAAATTCTCAGTTTTAAAAATGCTCCTATCTTCTATATGAGAGGATAACAAAATACCAAATGGACGTATAGCACAGTCATGAGAAGGTATAACTAGTAGAAAAGTATTTGTTTAATATCTGAAGAGCAGTCCTAGAAAAATAAGAGTTGTTACTGCACAGTTAAAAACCAAATCAGTGCAGAAAACTTCAGCTATCTCATCTGTGGTATCTCACTACAGTATCAATGTAAACAGTGAGTATTAAAGTGCTTAGGTTTATGAGAAAGATCTAACTGGTTAGAGATAATCAGCTATGACCTTTTTCCTCTGCATATCAACTTACCAACAAATATTCATAAGGGATTACAATTTCTGAAGCCTATTCCCAAATGTTGATCTAAAAGAGCTACTATCTGTTCAGCTTCAGGTTAATCTGCTAGGCATATTTATAGATTTAGAGAGGCCCTTATAAATTTATTTGATTTTTAAAAAGGGGAAAATGGGTGAAACGCCCATTTAGGTATCCAGCGTGAGTAAAGTGAAAAGTACATAGGATTAATTTAATTTATCTGCTGCTTCAAATAAAGGGAATGCTTTTAAGGCAGTTTTCATGTGATTTTTGAACTGTATGGAAAATGGAGTTATAAATAATTTTTTTCCCCTTATTAAATCTACACACATGTAAATATATGCAACTCCTGAAAAATTCAGGATCACATCTGGAAGCCTAACACTCAGAACAAAATGCTGTTAGTGTCAGGATTCTGAATCCCTATAAGATAGTAAAGAATAGTCAGAGAAGTGCTCTCTTCACACTATTAAATTCTAGGCATCTCATAAGTGCTGTGATGGACCTAGAAGTTCTCAAACCCTTATATGCTCTATAGAGAGTAGAAGCTTTTAAGTTCTCAAGTTAGATATAATATCCTGAAATTGGAAAATATTATTTCCATTATCTAAAGCATTTCTCTCTAATAAAAGTATTTTAAATCTTTTTATTTATATCCATTTTCAAGCCAAAGAAAGAAGAAAGCTGCTTAAACAATAGAGAGACACTGAACTACCATTATTTGATATTGAAAATAATTTCTGCATTTGGACTTTTTTGTTGTTATTATTTGGCTGATTATATTTATGAATAAGGTTTTCTTAATATATATTATATATACATTTATACCTTATTCATTGCACTAAAAAATAGAAATAAGCATAACAAAATCAAACTTTCCATATTTTTGTTTTTCAGGTTGATGAAATAAGAACAAAATTTTTTACTTATATCATGACCCAATATCAAAGTAAACCAAGCAAGAAAAACAAGCAAACCAAGAAGGACTAAAAAACATGCAAACAAAAAAAAGCCCCAGATGAAGTAAGCCAAATGTTATATTGTCCTGAAAGTCTGACATGCCTGAGCTTGCATACCTGGCCCAAATTCATATACTCAAGGATACTAAAATATGGAGCAAAAGAAATCATACTGAATAGGAACTTGTTAACCAAACATCATTCATCTTGAAATCTAAATGAAACAGAGACCCCAGAGGAGAATTAAAAACATATGATCTCATATATTTCTAATTTATAACTGAGGATTGCAATGATTCTTGCAAAAATACCTAAGGTAAGGATCTGCTACTACAAGAAATCTATGTCTAATATGGAAAATGCAGACACGAAAACCTTGGAAAACAAGAAATTTGTTGTCTTACAGTCTATACTTTCCTTCTGCAGTCCCCTTCCAGTCCCACTACAACTGGAGCTCAAAGCTTTTTTCTCCCTCTCCCTGCTAACCTNAGAAGGGGTGGGGGGTGGGGGGGTAGACCCTTCTTGACCCTGAAGTTGACTGTCTGAGGTTACTAAGCAACTTTGACTATCATCATTAGCAATGGAGTGCAATATGCATTACAGGCATTTCAAAATCTCTAAGGGCAAAGCAAAGGAAGGAACTACAGAATCCATAAATTTACTTTTCATTCAAAACATTTTAACTCACTGTAATAAATGCATACTGAGATAAACAATTACAAGATTTTAAAAAAAAAAAAAGTTTCAAATTAAAGGATCGTCCTTCCCTCAGTTATCACTCTGCCTGGCAAATTATACCATGTATTCATACTGACAGAAAACTGAGCAGTAATTAAAAGCTGATTTTCTCCTATCACAGTACTCCTATCAGTAACTGATCCCACTATGGCTATAATAGCAATNTGTAGGCTGAGCCTTACACAAAGCCTCCCAGCTACTGCTCAAAGACAAAATTTGTTATTCTACAGTATTCCTTACAGCCCTTTTCCAGCACCACTCCAGCCTTGCCAATATAAGGTCTCCTTTTTCACCCTNTTTAAAGAAAAGAAAAAAAAAAATCTTGCTATCAGATCTCTTGCTCAGGAGAGAGAACGGGGGGATACCTATGCATACCACAACATAAAACAAACCAAGAAACAGAAGGCAATCATTCCTTTGTCAAATCAAAGTAACGGACTTCGTGCTGGATAGTAATTTTCTGTCTCCATCTTTTATATGATATTCCCTTGACCTCAGTTTAGCACTCCTAGAACGTGTATTCCAGAATGCACTTCAGAAAATAGAATATTTTGGTAGTGATTTTCACAATACTGGGTAAAAAAGAAATACAGTTCGTTTACTCAACAAGTTATACAACAAATTAATATACAGATTATTAAATAGTGTCAGAAAGCAACTTACTCAGAGACTACGAATAAAAAAAGTCAAACACGTAATTGTAATTGTAAAAAGCTCTACTCTAGAATGAAGAGACAAGAAAACACGTAATAGGAAGCTGAAGACAGGGACATCAAGGGATGCCATCCAGAGGAACCTTGACAAGCTGGAGAAGTGGGCCCATGTGAACCTCATTAAGTTCAACGAGTCCAAGGGCAACATCCTGCATCTGGGCTGGGGCAATCACCAGTATCAGTGTAGCTGAGTGATGCATGGATTGAGAACAGCCCTTAAGAGAAGGGCTTCAGGATATTTATAGATAAAAAATTAGAGAGGAGCTAGCAATGTGCGGCCCAGAAAGCCAACTGTATCCTCAGAAGTTGTGGATGCCCCCCCCGCCCCACCACAGAAGTCTTGAGCAGCCTGATCTAGTGAAAGATGCCCCCCTCCAGGGTAGGAGTGTTGGAATGAGGTGATCTTTAAGGTCACTTCCAATCCAAATCTTTTTATGATTATAAGCTAGAAAGACTAAGAAAGGAAGGACATTTTTTTCAAAAGAGAATCCTGTTGTTACTGGCATAATTCAACTACTAATGATTGTCTACCTTCACATATTTCTTTATGGTTAGCTTTTCTGTGAGACAGATGAAACACAATCTTTACTGTCACACATGGACTATTTAATACAAAAGGTGACAACAGAATAACACAATACCTTCTTTGAAACTTGGGATTCATCTTTTACCATTTTTGTAATATTCATAAAAAATGACATTTATGAAGCATGTTCAATTACACTGAATTACATAAAAATCAATATGACTTAATATTTACACTCTTAGACCAATGATTTATAATGATCATTCAAATGCACTATAACACTGTGTCTTTCTGTGATAAACTCTATATCCAACTCAAGCAAATTGAAAGTAAGGTGAAAGATTTCTTTCCTCAGACTGTCTGGGTGCAATTTTATGAAATTGTAAAGTGGGCATGAGGGACAGATTTCCTGCTGATTTAAACATTAATTACAAAAAGCAGTTGCCTAAAACCTTGGTTTTTTACTATTACTAGTGTGTAAGTTTCAGCAAATGTCACCAGAAATGAGATAATATTTTTTCATCTGAATATATGACTCATGCTTTATTTTAAAAGGCAGTATAAATTTAACTCCCAAAGTCTGCAAGATTTGGGTGAACAAAAATCAAATTAACCTACAACATCCTTGTGTTTCTCAACACTGAATCTTCCCATGATACATTTTAAAAGATAACGTTATCAACAACATTCCAAAATTTGACCCCTATATGAAACAGTAGCCCTCTCCCTTTTTATTGTAATGACTTGTTCAATACAGAAAAATAAGTAATTTTATTTTTACTTGTTGTAGAGGCTTATGAAAAAAATTTGCTTACTTGCAGCTGAACTGAGTTATCCTGAAGACCTTCTACAATAGGAGAGAATCTATCAACATTCCTTTCCTCTGCTGCTGCTGTTACAGCTTCCAAAATTTTTTCAAGTCTGTAAGAAAGGAGAAGTATTTCACTTAGGAGAGATATTTAACCTTGCTGTTTATTTGTTATCTGAAGAGCCATGCTGCCAAAGTATTCACCTGCCTCAATTTCTTGTGTACAAGTTCAGGAGATTTGAACATAACTTCTTTCTTTTGGAGACTTCTGTAGCCAAAGACAGACTTACTGCATTACAATGGCCAAGGTAATGTAAAGTATTGCCAAAACAATTTAGGCAAAAGAATGGCTACATAACTACTTCCATCTAACCAGTATATCCACGTGTCAAAAAGAAAACTCTTATTGATATGACCATAATAAAAATCTTAGACAAAGGTATTATGAAAAGTGACAATTTAGTACAGATAAATTTTAAACTTAATTTTAAAGTAGTAAGCATTTCATTCAGATATAAATATGATTTTGTATATTGTAAAATTGCTTAACTATTTCTGGCTAAATACAATACTTACATGTTTTCCTCTCCAACAATACACATTGCAGAAAGGAGTTTAACTATATCCGTCATCATGTTAGTTTGCTTGGGATCAATTGCTTTGATCAGCAACAAAAGGCTTCTCTCTTCTCCCAAAATTCTTTCCAATCCATACTAAAAAAACAGAAAAACAGTTGTAAGGAGAGTTGGAGGGAATACAAATGACGGTATCAAATACCTAGTAAAAGACAGCAACAGTTCCCTCAAGTAAATATTTCAAATGCTGTGTCGTGCGGTCAACATGCTGGAAGGAAAGGACGCAGTTGACAGGTTTGATAGGTGGGCCCATGCGAACCACCTGATGTTCAACAAGGCCAAGTGAAAGGTCCTGCATGTGGGTCAGGGCAAGCCCCAGTACAACTACAGGCTGGACAGGGAATGGGTTGAGAACAACCCTGCCAAGGAGGACTTAGGGGTTTTGGTGGCCAAGAAGCTCAACACGAGCCAGCAATGCATGCTTGCAGCCCAGAAAGCCAACTTTGTCCTGGGCTGCATCAAAAGCAGTGTGACCAGCAGGTCAAGGAAGGTCATTCTACCCCTCTGCTCCACTCTCATGAGACCCCACCTGGAGTACTGTGTCCAGCTCTGGGGTTCACAGTACAAGACAGACATGGAGCTGTTAGTACAATTCCAGAGGAGGCCACAAAGATGTTCAGAGGGCTGCAGCACCTCTCCTATGAAGACAGGCTGAGATAGCTGGGGTTGTCAGCCTGCAGAAGAGAAGGCTGCAGGGAGACCTTATAACAGTCTTCCAGCAATCTTGAGAGGGACTGTTTACAAGGGCATGTAGTAACAAGACAAGGGGTAATGACCGTAAGCTAAAAGAGGGTAAGTTTAGCTTAGATATAAGGAAGAAATTCCTCTGTACGAGGGTGGTGAGGCACTGGCACAGGTTGTCCAGAGAAGCTGTGGCTCCCCCCTCCCTGGAAGTGTTCAAGGCCAGGTTGGATGGGCTTTGGGCAACCTGGTCTAGTAGACGGTGTCCCTGCCCACAGCAGAGGGATTAGAACTACATCATCTTTAAGTCCCTTCCAACCCAAACCATTCTATCATTCTATGAAAGGAAATTTAGGTTCATCAAATACTTAATAAAAAAAAAAAAAAAAAAAGAGAAAAAAGTCCAAAACAGGTCACTTACTCTGTAATAGGAGTATATATCAACATCAAAAGTTTACACTATTCTTTGAGTATATTTCTGCAGAGAGGAAGTGGCAGCAGAAATTATCTTTAAACCACAGCTGACCAACATACCACTTCTCCAAATTGCACAGGCTTATACCCACTGATGTACGTTATCTGAATGAACTATAGTAATTTAGATTTCCAGATCAAATAAAATCCCATACCTTATTATTCATGAAGGCTCTCAAACACTGTATAACCTTATGCTGACTCTTCTTCACAACTTTGTCCTGGCTGAATAAATAAAAAATTTACTGTAATTAAATGCTGTTTATATATTAAGAAAAACTGGCAACTTTATATGAAATCATCCTTACTTTTTTGTCTCAACCAATCTTTCCAAAACATCCAACAGCAGCCCCAGACCTTCTCGGCCAAAGTTTTCAACCCAGCTAAGGACAAAGAAAAAAAGACATTAAAACACCCCCCAGACATTTCAAAGACTAATTACAACAAATGAAAATTGTCAGTATAAATACAAGGAGCATAACTGGATCATCTTAAAACCCAAAATCAACTCTTTACTCAACAGAAGATCCCATTCACTCATTAATGCAATTAGATAACCTTAAATTAAAAAAAGATTAAAAAATTTAAATAGTCACTAAATTCAGTAATTTTATTTTTAAAATTAACAACTACACCTTCTTTGGCACAGAACTGTAACTGAAAAATCCTTGCAAAGGAAGGGAAGAAAACCAACAAATTTCTACTACACACTGTTCTAGAGTCTCCTGAAAAGGTCAAAATCCAACCATAAATGGTAAAAAAAGGAAGGAAAAGCCTAAAGGAACTGCAGAAGGGGCTGCTCGAGATATTAATCCATAGGAATACCTCCAAGTGAGCACCACAAAAATTTCAAGTTTCAGCTATTGACAAAGCAAAATCTTTTGGTGAGGTTAAACCTGGGCACCTCTTTCTAAATGAGACAGCTTCTTCAGTCTTGTTAACTATTGCTCAAAGCCCTTGATATCAAATAGAAGTAACTGTGTGACTGACAGCAGTACTGCAGCCAATCTCTTGATTATAGCTGCTGGTCTTGCTGAAACTATGATGTTTGATCAATTGCCTAATCCTAAAGTTCATGGACAACGCTGCCATTCATAGTCATAACAGAAAGAATATTTTCATAAAGTCATAGAATTATTTTGGTTAGAAAAGACCTTTAAGATCATCAAGTGTAACCATTAACCTAGCGCTGCTAAGTCCACCACTAAACCATGTCCCTAAGCACCACATCTACACATATCTCCAGGGATGGTGACTCAAACACTTCCCTGGGCAGCCTGTTCCAATGATTGACAACCCTTTTAGGGAAGACACTTTTCCTAAACCTCTTCTGGAGCAACTTGAGGCAATTTCCTCTTGTCCTATCGCTTGTTACTTGGGAGAAGACACCACCCCCCACCTCACTACAACCTGCTTTCAGGTAGCTGTAGAGAGCAATAAGGTCTCCCCTCAGCCTCCTCTTCTCCAGGATGAACAACCCCAGTTCCCTCAGCTACTCATCATAAGGTCTGTTCTCCAGACCCTTCACAAGCTTCATTGCTCTTCTCTGGACATGCTCCAGCATCTCAATGTCCTTCTTGTTCTGAGGGGCCAAAAACTGAACACAGTACTTGAGGTGCGGCCTCACCAGTGCAGAGTACAGAGGGACAGTCACTTCCCTAGTCCTGCTGGCCACACTCTTGCTGATACAAGCCAGGATGCTGTTGGCCTTCTTGGCCACCTGGGCACACTGCTGGCTCATATTCAGACAGCTGTTGAGCAACAATCCCAGGCCCTTTTCCATCGGGCAGCTTTCCTGTCACTCANATCAAGTTAGTCAAGGAGGACCTGCCTTTCATAAATCCATGCTGACTGGGCCTTGATCACCTAGTTGTCCTGAGCGCCATCACATGACACGTACAAGATGATCTGCTCCATAACTTTCCCTGGCACCAAGGTCAAACAGGCCTGTAGCTCCCCCGATCCTCCTTCTCACCCTTCTAGTATAAGGGTTTCACACTGGCTACCCTCCAGTTAACTGGGACCTCCTTGGTTAGCCAGGACTGCTGATAAATGATGGAAAGTGGCTTGGTGAGCATTTCCGCCAGCTCCCTCAGTATCCTTGGGTGGATCCCATCTGGCCCCATAGACTTGTGTGTGTCCAAGTGGTGCAGCAGGTTGCTAACCACTTCCCCTTGGATTATGGGGGTTTCATTCTGGTCCCTGTCTTCCAGCTCAGGGGGCTGGCTACCCAGAGAATAACTAGTTTTACCATTAAAGACTGAGGCAGAGATGGCATTAGGTACCTCAGCCTTTTCCTCATCCTTTGTCACTACGTTTCCCCCGAATCAAATAAAGGATGGAGATTCTCCTTAGCTCTCCTTTTGTTGTTAATGTATTTATAGTACCATTTTTTATTGTCTTTAACTGCAGTAGTCAGATTAAGTTCTAGCTGGGCTTTGGCCTTTCTAATTTTCTCCCTGCATAGCCTAATGACATCCTTTTGTTCTTTAACTTCATCATCTGTGTAAGGCACAGGTATTTTAAACTTCAAACTTCTAAAAAAATCCCACTGGAGGAAGAAGAAGTTGGCTGCAAAGGCAACAAAAATACATATACAAGCAAAGAGATTGTAGAGATTATTTGCTCAAGAAATTCCTTTTATCAAGGGTGAAGTTATGAATATTCAATTATGGAATAAATTTACCAAGTACTTGAATACTCTTCTCTTTCCATAAGAGGCAGGAATATTTTATGACACCTTTAGTCAACTTGCCATGGTACTACCATAAGACCAGTCCTTGGATCTCTTATTATTCTTTGATTATTGTCTTTCACCAAATAAACAGAAAATTATTTCAGAATGGGTACCTCTTCCATACTTTTTCTCCTTTTAAATTAGCATATTGTTTTTATGTACTAACTGATTAGAAACATCTCTATTTAGAACAGATATACTTAGCATGATAAACATGTAATAATTTCATCATCTTCATCATCAAATACTTTCTGTGCATTCTTTGAATTAGTAGTTTAAAAAAAGCTTAAGCTGAATAATACTTATCATGTATGCCATGGTTTAGCCCCAGCTGGCAGCTGAGCACCATGTAGCTGCTCACTCACTCCCCCCCACCTCCCTGGTGCGATGGGGAGGAGAATTGGCAGGGGGGAAGAGGTAAAACTGATGGGCTGGGATAAGGACAGTTTACTAGGACAGCAAAGGAAGAGGAAAATAATGAGAACAATACCAATAAAAGAATATACAAAACAGGTGATACACAATGCAATTTCCTCACCACCTGGAACCCAATGCCCAGCCTGTCCCTGAGCTACGACTCCTCTTCCCTAGCCAGCCCCTTCCCCCTTATATAGTGAGCACGATGTCATATGGTAGCAAATCCCTTTGGCTAGTTTGGGTCAACTATCCTGGCTGTGTCCCCTCCAAGCTTCTTTTGAAAATTAACTCTATCCCAGCTGAAAACCAGGACTGTGTATTAACAAAATAAAGTCTTTTATGTGAAAAGGAAGCATCCATTCTGCAAGATCAGAAATTCATCATCAAGACACTGATCAGAATTAGTAAAATAATTACAGCATTCACTTTATTTGCATCATAGCCTCTCCATTGTTTTCTCCATTTTGTCTATTTGCATGCCTTTATACACATCGGGTAAAATTTATTTATCACCACTTTTGAGTAGTAACCAGAATATTGGTTCCTGTAATGGTGGGACCTTACCAGTGACAAACAACAAGCTATTCTGTTAGAAACAACCCAAGGGAGACACAATAACTCTTTTGAAATACACAGTACTTCCAATCCCATCATAGGATGGGATTAAACCATTCTTTGTATCTGCTACATACAGAACTGTAATGGACTTAAAATTATGGGAAGAGAGAACCAGATCAGATGCTTCTATATGTTTTTTCCATAAAAGTAAATATGTATGAAAATAGATTTTCTCCTTCCTGGATGGATGTTTCATTCTGAAACAGATTACACAAATAACTGTCAATTGCTTTTTTTATAACTGGCCATATCTGACCTAAAGATGATCCTTCTAGACATTTCTTAGCACATTTTGTATTAGACAGAGTTGTGTGCAGCCACTTTGTCCTACATCCAGCAGCTGAGGATGCTCAAGTGCCTAAAATACTGTTGCATTATTACCGCCCTTTCTGCTCCCACAAAAGAACAAAGATTACTTACAGTATCCAAAGCAAACAGCTTTTTGTCAGTTTGATGCAATTTCAAGCTATTAGTGTTCCTAATTGAAATTTATTAAAAATATCCTCTTAATGAAAAGACCTAAATCTGCTGCAACTATTATACAAAATGAGAAGAAATAGTTGTAGATAACTAGTTATCTGTAATGTTATGTACAGCTAGATCACTGAACCACTTTTGATGAATTGTGTTGGTAACCGTGAGGTACAACACTCCATTTACCTGGAGAATAGTGACCAAGATCAGTGGATACATTTTCCTTTTGAGGCTTTCTTTTTATACTGATGGAAAATAAATACTGCTTTTTACAGTAAGCCATAGACTTCAATACATTTTTCTAAGTACCAGGATCAAACTACTCAGTATCACTTGATTCAGATTTTTTCCTCTGTGAACTGAAAATACATTTTACAAAAATGACTAATTGAAAACAATGTTGTAGAACCACTTCTTGCATTAGAAACTGAAACGTCAACAAGATTAAAAAGTTAAGTTGATTAAAGTATAGTAATTGGAAAAACGGCAAAAACCTCTGAATTATATATGGTCAAAAAGATCACATCCCACAATCATGAAGATTGTCATCTTGATTTAGATCAAATCTAAACTTAATTCTCATCCTGTTAAAAAAAGCATAAATTTATTCTTTGTTATTACACATACACAAAAATAAAATCCCAAAGTTTTATCAGTTATTTCTCATTGTCCATATCATATCATATGAAGTTGAAGTTAAAAGTAATCATGGATTTATAGCAGCTGGATTGGAGTACAGTATTTACGTGTCAAAGCAATTTCTTCCTCAAAGATCTGGCTGCAGATATGAAAATCAAGGTCACAAATACCTGCATCCAATATCAACTGTTCTTACTCATTAGAAAGAAGGGGATGTGATTTTAAAATGTTTACTCTGCAAATTTTTTAGTATGAAGAACAGTATGCAGATGTCACATTTTTGCTGGTTTTGTATATAAGCGCTATGGAAGAACTTAGTTTTTTACTAAGGCTATTTTAAAATGTTCTGTTTAAGTCTAGTGAAGTGTATCTTAACAGTCTTTCAGCACCACTCAATACATCAGAAGACTGTTTCAGAACCCACACATTCTATTGGTTGTGATTCTTCTTTTGATTTGTAGACTAAAATGCATTCATGGACAAGTAGTACAGAATTATCAAACTGCTGCCTTCTTAAATACCTCTTCTCTTGTGTTTTTGCAAGCCACAGTCACTCTCCTAATTCAAACCTCTCAATTTCAGACCTATTTTTAGGCCACACATCCATTAACTTAATAATGAGTTTCACTCCAATCCAAGCATTACAGTTCTTTTATGTTGTCTCTTATACTCTGCCTAATGTTTCAAACTGAAGTTAAATTTTAATAAATTATGGTCAAGTTAGGACTTAGATTCAACTGTCTAATTTTCTACCTACCATAGTTTATATCTGATTGAACAAAGTTAAAGTTGCAGTCTAGAACTATTTGTACCAACAAGTTAAAGAAACTAATCTCCCAAAATATCAGTGCAATACATAGATATCAACAGTGCTTCATACCCTTCCAGCATTCTTTGAAGGATGGACATAAAATACACTAAGTTTATGAAAATGAAATTCATTTTTCCATTTTTCCATGCACAAAAGCACTTGCTTTTTTCCCTGTACTCATATCTACAGATTTCTAATCCTTTCCTTCCTCAAAGTGAAACATTTGTGGAAATCCTACTTAGTCCAAAATTTCATAATATTTAGTTGTTTTAAAACTTCTAAGTTTCTGTACGTTGTTCTTCCAGATAATATTCATCACCAGACTTTTGGTACTGATCAGATGCTCTATTAGAACATCACACTCCAATTCAATTTGCATTCTTTACCAAATGTCTCAAGTATAGACCTATGCCCTTCTCTCACAGCTGGCCCCCACATTCCTTATTCTCCATCTTCCTCAGCCCTTGGTGTCCTATCACATTGCACAGTGCTGTCAGGCAGAACTAACATCTCACCAAGATCATGGTGTTTGGTTTGGTTTGTGGGGTTTTTTGGGGGATTAACTTTTCTCTTGGTATGTGGGAAAGGGGAATCACATCCAAAAAGATGAAACTATCTAGTCAAACCAAGAACAAAGAGGAGAGATTGCTCTAAACTTGTCATACATTTCATACATTTTGTGCTTCCATTTCCAGATACATACTAACAAGCAGTTTTATTTGTTAAATCAACATAAGTGTAAATTAAAAAAATCTCTGGGGTTGTGGGTTGCTGGTTTTGGTTTGTTGTTTGTTTTTTTTTTTAAATAAAGAAGGGGAAGCAATACTGTATCAAAAAGTAGCTTCACATTTATGGAGGAAGCATATCTTCTGTAAGACCCCTTATCAGAAGAACTCAAGTTAATATACAGAATGTTTCTTCCCATGTGAACAATTACATATTCTAAGTAAGACAATCCGATTCAAAAATAAATTAAATAGAAGAAAAGAAGGAAACACCCATTGAGAAGGACCACATCAACAACTCTGCCAAGCTAGATGCAGAAAGTTGTCTAATTCTTTTTTAATCACATGCCATCATAAGCATCTTCAACATTTCTTTTCCATTATTTTGAATGAAACCTAAGTTTCCCAAAATCATATGTTCAACTGTAGGAACTCTAAAACAAAAGGTTGTAAATAGAGTAGAATAGGAAAAAAAAAAAATATATATAATTTAATAAAATAAAGCCAGCATCCACAAATCAAGCTGCATGGATCAAATCAAAATTAAACAAAGATTGATATCACTGTGAGAGTTACGATTACTGAAGAGTTAGTCTTTTTTTAAAAAAGCATAGGTAAATTAACATGCTCTTTTCTATATAAACCCCATCAATAAAGCAAAAATCACTAGAAGGCAGCAAGGAAGAAAGCCTAAAGCACACTGGGCAGAAGGAGGTGCAAACAATTAAAATTACATACATTTTCTGGCTAACAAACTTACACCAGGGTGCCTATCTCCCATTATTGATCACCCTGACCAAGTAAGGTAAAAGATGAAGGAGTTAAGAGAACATTTCAAAAATAATATGAAAAAAAAAAAAAATCTATTTTGGCTATTTAGCACTAGAAAATAAAGCAAACTGTTCTGCACTACACTTCTTTTGCATTCTCTTAGCATTACGTTGTACAAATCAGTGAACTCTACTGAAAAATAGAACTACATAAGAT
The DNA here is from genome assembly GCA_013400195.1 of Aramus guarauna. Classification (NCBI taxonomy): domain Eukaryota; kingdom Metazoa; phylum Chordata; class Aves; order Gruiformes; family Aramidae; genus Aramus; species Aramus guarauna. The sequence goes on along the minus strand of VXBL01003752.1, from coordinate 362,747 downwards.
ACATAATCAATGAAAAAAAAAGAAAACAGGTACAGTCATTCACTAATGCATACACATTCATTAACTGGAAAACCTTGAAACATGTACATCTACAGATCCATTAATTTTAATCCATTAAGAAATAAGAATATGATTAATCTTTGCAATAGGTGTTAATGATGTTACCTGACAGGATTACTAGTCAAGGACACACGGAGAGATTCTAAGCAAGTGACTAGTCTTTCATCTGTTGACCCAGATTTTAATTCCTGAATAAACTCTTGGGGTGAAATCTTCCGTCTGTTCTTGAGACTTCCCTGAAAAACAGAAAATACATTCATTTTTTATTTGACACATATAGAACTTGAATAGATTATTAATGACTAACCTTCATTTCTGTTCCTTGAAAAAAACAGGGGGGAACAAACCTCCACAATTTAGTCCTAAACTTGTAACTGTTTGTTGTCCATCTATTATATATGCTAAATGTTTACGACAATTTTTTTTCAATTTATGAACAAATTTATAATCAGTAGTCAAAAGCAGCAAGCATTAAATGTAGAAATGGATCATGCACACTCAGTGTAATATAATTTATGTAATGAATGGATTCTGTTTATTCGTTGAAAACATCTTAATTTTCAGTACTCAACAGAAGGAAGAAAACCAATTCTGAGGTGCTCGGAAGAAATCACGGGGCATGTGTCCAGAAGGGTAACTTCAGTCATATGAGAATACAGAGGGAAGATCCAGAGCACCAGAAGAGTACCCAGGATGTTATTGCAGTACCTTGAATTCTTGCAGATAATGCTGTAAAACACTTTTCCCTTAAAGATCCTTCAGATAAGGAATATATGAAACTGGGATTATAAAAATAGACTAGCTTTGGCTCTAAGGTCTAAAGCAAAAGAACTAAAAAGGGCGAAAAACAAATAGAGGGGGGGAAAAAAAAAAAAAAGAGGAAAAAGAATTCTTTAAAACCATTGAAGTTCTAAAGATAAATCCCAGCTCCTCATTTGCTGTATTTGCCATGTGTAAGAATGCGGTGCAACACAAATATAACTATAGATGCAATAACATAAGGACACTTACTCAACCTCTGGGTTTGGACTTTGCCTTGCTTTTTGGGTTTTGCTCTTTTTGGCAGGTGGGGAAGCAAATGGGGACATGGAGAACAGGGAGATAGAAAGCAAAATGCAATGGTAAGTTTACACAGCACTGCAAAAGTAGTTCTGTGCAAACAAAATGTTTTCTGTTCCAACTAATATAGGTTGAAAGACACTGACTGTGATTCATCATTGTATCTGAGGTGTCAAATGTCACTTAAAATAAATTCAAGATATTAATGGCTCTTCTGAAGGTTATATAGTATCCACTGTTTTAAACAAAGCAATGGTTATACTGAACTAATGAAGCTCTACAATTTGCAATTAAAATGGCAAATCTAAGGCATTGACCCTACTCTTAAGGGTATTCTCCTCTCTTTTTTTATAAGTAGGGGCAAAGACAAAATTTGTAGATGGTGGAAAATAAGTCTATTTCATCTAATATCCTTTTATGACATGAAGAAGTATAGACATATTTCTACAAAAATGTCTAAATTTAAAAAGAGAGGCATACAATGGAGTATGCAACCTATATGTGACTTAATTCATTGGAAAGACTTTGAGAGCAGAAGCACAACTATTCTGTCAGGTAGCACTAAGGAGAGTTACTAAATAATATTTGATCATCTAGTGGCTTAAGTCATGAGTTGAAAAGTATTAAATTATTATACATTATATTATATATGATTATATATTTATATATTATAAACTTTTCTCCTCCTGAAGTAGATGATGAAATAGTTTCTAGCAGACAGGTGAAGTTAAAAACCAGGAAGAGTGGCTGACAAACCAGAGTACTGTGTTGCTATTCAGAGGGACCTCCAGAGACAAGAGAAATGGGCAGAGGAATTTCAGGGAGTTCAAGAACACAAAACACCAAATCCTGAGACTGGGGAGGAATAATCCCATGCACCAACACATGTTGGGGCCAACTAGCTAGAAAGTAGGTTTGTAGGTAAAAAAATGGGGGTTCTGGTGGATGACAAGTTGACCAAAGCGAAGTGCATCACCAGCTGGTTAAAGGGATGATCCTTCCCCTCAGCTCAGCAGTGGTGAGACACATCTGTAGTACTGTGTCCACTTATGGGCTCCACCTCCTCAAAAAAAATCTAGTTGGCAAACTTATTCCATAAAAAATTTACACTCTTGACCAAGACAGTATATTTGCTTTCACTTCCATAAGGCAAAAAAGCTCAGCCCCCCTACAGCTTTGACACAGCTGTACCTAAAAGGGAATGAAAAAAACAACTGGAGACAATCTCCAAGCCAAATGCAGAAGATCCTAAGCAAAACAAAAAAAACATTCATAGCATTAAGAACTAAATATCAGGCTTGAAAAAACATGAAAGGTAAAAGCTACTATACCATGAGTTGCCCAAAACACTACAAATTCACTGGATAAGGGTAATTGGTGACAAGGGTTTCTGTCTGGTTGTTCAAGAACTTATATACTGAGCACATCCATCCTGTTACAATAACCCCCAAACATTTTAAGACTAGACAATCAGAGGAATTTGAGTTACGGCTGTAATATAAGGAGAAAATTGTTACAACTGTGGTTTAACAGGGAATCAGGGCCATGCCTGTATGCATGTGCAGCACATACAATTCCCATGTGATCCTGGATCTTCCCAGCTGGTCTCTGCATAGATGAGATAACAGACTGACTAGAGACAAGATGACCAAACTAATACCTAGCAGCCTTCATGACAAAGTATTTAACTAAAAGTTACAGGAGCTCTCCAGTTGGAAATTTCAAAGAGTCCCAGAAATTCTCCTGGCAGCTCCTGCTGTGCATAGACTAGTTGATAAGCACTACTTGTATGCCTAAGCATATGGATTAATATCCTGGGTGGAGAATCTGCCATTTCCAGTGACTTCCCCCAGCAGTTCCTGCTGTAAAATTGACCAAGCTGTATATAACTAAGATACTTATAAATAGTCAGTAAAATTTCTTGCTTTTGATGCAGAAACAGTCATATAAGACAGTCATATGGACAGGCCATACAGTTAAGATGGTTAGAAGATATTTTGAAAATAATTTAACATAAATAGCAATGTGTGCAGTGTGAAAGGTCACATGGGATAAGAGCCCAGCCAGACTATAAGAATTCACTGGAATAACATTTCAGTGTTTCATGTGACACAACTGAAGACAGTGTCACAAGCAATGGAGACTCACATCAACATCCAGACAGTAATCAGCCATCCCGTTTCAGACTCAGTTCCCCACCTGAACATTACCCTTTGCAAAAGATGCCGATGAACTGTGAATGTCTGTACAACATACCCACAGAACCAAGTACCACTTATTTGTCATTACACCAAGGTTCTGCAACATAATAAGAATATGACACATCTGCCAGTGCTTAAATAAAATGAGAGCTGCATTAGGTACCAATTGTGAAACTGATTATATTAGCTATATTTCTGCATGGGAAAAGCTGCTTAAGTTCAAAATGCTTGAGTTAACTGAGAAACAGGAAATATCTTGAGGCACCAGTGCCTCTAGAAATTTAATTGCTCAGCTGAAGAACAACTGGTCTGTGAGCAGATGCAGTATGAAGTCAGCATTAATTAATTCAGTTAAAACATTACAAGGGAGTAAGCTGCACCACAAAAATGAAATCTTGTGAAGAAAACTCACTTTAAAAACCAGTTTGTGTGTGTTCAACATACAGAACAGTAAAACTTATGGCAGAGTAACATTATAGCAATGCTGCTTTTATTTCCACTTGGGTGTAACTCTGTAACATGGAAATTGATTCTGGCAGTAGTAAGAACAGCTGTGTGAGGTGCGACCAGGTGGACAATCTGCTCAGTCTGGTGGCAGAGCTAAGAGAGGAAGTAGAAAGTTTAAGTAGCATCAAGGAGGCTGAGAAAGAGACAGACCAGTGGAGCCATGGTCTGCCCTCCCTGAGACAGAAACAGGAACAGCCACCAGATAAAACCCAAGATCAAGGGGATCCTGTATCCTCACCCCACCAGTCTGAAGGCAGTAGCTTAAAGGAAAGAAGTGAATGGAGGCAAGTCCACACTTGGGGCAGCAGGCAAACATCTTCCTTGCCCACCTCGCCCTCCCAGGCGTCTCTGTACAACAGGTATGAGAGTCTGGATGAGGAAGGCCAGTCAACAGATAATGTGGATGATGGACCATCTACACCAAAGGTGTCACCAAGGTCAGAAAGGCCCACCCCTCACAGAATCACAGAATGGTAGGGGTTGGAAAGGACCTCTGGAGATCATCTAGTCCAACCCCTCTGCTAAAGCAGGATCGCCTAGGTTGCACAGCATCGCATCCAGGCAAGTTTTGAGTATTTTCAGAGAAGGAGACTCCACAACCTCTCTGGGGAACCTGTTCCAGTGCTCTATCAGTATCAGTGGCTCCTCATATCACAACCACTTCCACAAGGAAGAAAAGGCAGGTTATAGTTGTAGGTGACTCCCTTCTGAGGGGTACAGAGGGTCTGAAAAGCTGGACAGATCCTCCTCTTAGGGAAGCCTGCTGCCTCCCTGGGGCCTAGGTTAAAGACGTTACTAAGAAACTTCCTAGCCTGGTACAGCCCTCAACTATCATCCACTACTGCCCTTCCATGTGGGTGGTGATGAAGGCACAATGTGTAGTCCAAGAGCGATCAAAAGAGACTTCAGGGCCTTGGGATGGTTGCTGAGGGAATCTGGTGAACAGGTTATTTTTTCCTCTCTCACTGGAGGAAATCCATCGATATGTGGCTCCGTGGCTGGTATCATCATAATTTTGTGGTTTTTGATAATGGGATGGCCTACAGAGCATCAAGCTTGCTGGCATCAGATGGGATTCACCTTTCTCAAAGGGAGAAGAGGGTCTTTGCCCAGGACCTTGCAGAGCTCATTGAAAGATCTTTAAACTAGGCTTGAAGGGGGAGGGGGATAACGTCAGGCTTGCCTGCAACAAGCTGTAGGATGATATACCAAGGTTAGAGGGACAGAGTGCCAGTGAGGACCCTCAGCCTGTTGCTCAGAAATGCGCTGGCTACACTGCAGCACACTTGCAAGTCTAATGGAGATGAGCCAGAGGCTCCTGAGGTAATAAGAACCAACAGGGAAATGATGGTGAAGTACCTCAAAGGAATTCCAACCACTCCAGCCAGTAAGTCAGCTTCATCAGGGGCCCAACTGAAATGCCTCTATACAAACACACATAGCATGGGGAGTAAACAAGAGGCGTTAGAGATATGTGCATGATTGCAGGGCTATGAACTTCATGGCATCGCGGAGATGTGGTGAGATGGCTCCTATGACTAGAATGTTGGAATGGAAGGATACAGGCTCTTAGGAAGGACAGGCAGGGGAGACGAGGAGGGGGTGTGGCTTTCTATATTGATGAAAACTGGTAATATTCAAGGATCATCTCCTCCAAGCTCAGGAGCAATGCATCCCAACCAAGAGGAAGTCAGGCAAAAGTGCCAGGAGGCCTGCATGGATGAACAAGGAGCTCCTGGACAAACGCAAACACAAAAAGGAAGCCTATCAAGGGTGGAAGCAAGGGCAGGTAGCCTGGCAGGAATACAGAGAAACTATTCGAGCAGGTTAGGAAAGCTAAAGCCCTGATAGAATTACATCTGGCCAGGGACATCAAGAGTGACAAGAAAAGCTTCTATAGATATGTCAGTGATGAAAGGAAGACTAGTGAATATGTGGGCCCTCTCCAGAAAGATACAGGAGACCTGGTTACCTGGGATATGGAGAAATCTGAGCTGCTCAACAACTTTTTTGCCTCAGTCTTCACAGGCAAGTGCTCTAGCCGCACACCCCAAGTCACAGAAGGCAAGGGCAGGGACTGGGAGAATGAAGAACCACTCACTGTAGAAGATCAGATTGTAGACCATCTAAGGAACCTGACGTTGCACAAGTCCATGGGACCTGATGAGATGCATCCAGGGGTCCCAAGGGAACCAGCAGATGAAGTTGCTAAGCCACTCTCCATCATATTTGAGAAGTCGTGGCAGTCCAGTGAAGTTCATATTGACTGGAAAAGGGAAAAACACAACCCTCATTCTTAAAAACGGGAAAAAAAGAAAGACCTGGTGAACTAGAGGCGAGTCAGTCTCACCTCTGTGCCCGGCAAGATCATGGAGCAGAT
>VXBL01003752.1:330358-356192 GCA_013400195.1 Aramus guarauna | reverse complement strand
TCTACTCTGCTCTTGTGAGACCCCATCTGGAGTACTGCATACACCTCTGCAGGCTCCAACATAAGGACATGTAGCTGTTGGAGTGAGTCCAGAGGAGGGCCACGAAGATAAGCAGAGGGCTGGAGCACCTCTCCTGTGAGGACAGGATGAGAGAGTTGAGGCTGTTCAGCCCAGAGAAGAGAACAGCATGTGGGAACAAATCACTATCCTGAAGGAGGAAACAGTTCTCTCGTCTTCAACTGAGTACCTTGTATGGCTGCTTTGGGCATAGTGCAAGAAGCTCCATTGCCAAAAAGCAAGTGTAATGACAACTAAAGACAAACAAAAAAATATTTATTGCAAATGGCACTCAAAGAAGGAACAATGAAACCTACTCCACTATAAGCTTCAATTCTTTGCAAATATTAAGTCTCAGAAAGTTAAAAGCTAACATGAAAAACTTTTCTGTTGCAAGTCTTAACACCATCATCATCACGATGCTAAGATTCCAGCAGTAGATGCGAATGTAGCAACTCCGCACAGCCATGTCCTGTTATCACATTATTTTTTAGATCAACCAACTGAGATCTTAGAATGTGTGGAGACTAGGGGTGTCAACGACATATAAACCTTGACATGCTGTTTTGGGCTGAGAAACTTCAAGGATGTTGTCAGATTTACTACCCTAATGTTTCCTGATTTCCCATTAAATATCTCTAAAAGAAAAACAGGCTAGACCTCTTAATCTTCTGGTACTAAGGAAATTTTATGCTATAGAAGGACTAGTAGCTTTGACAAGCTCATCTTCAATAAAACAACCTCCAGACAGTTCGGTTCTGCACTAGGCATCTACCTTCTTAAAGGTACATAAATTATACAATGAGATAAATTACTGTATTTAATATCTTTTCTCAGTATTTAGTTATAATTACACATGGGCTATTTTTACTGATATATCTACATGGATAGAGCAGTGACAGTCAAAGAATCAAATATATGAATTCTAAAACAATCAAAAGTCTGAGGACAATATTAGCACTGCAGCATTTAGCACCTGAGTCAGTCCCCACTTCGCAAAAACTAGTATAGTTTTTCTTTATCAACTTAATCCTTAAACCGCCTAGTAAACAACTTCTTGCACTTCTCAAACAATCGGTAATTATCACAGTAAGTAAAAAACAAGCACTGTTCATGTGCTGCACTTTCATTATCAACTATTACATAGCATCACAACATGAACTCTGTACTGAAGTCAAGTATGAAAAAGGCTAATCAGTTAAGGAATTATTTTTAAACAGTGCTAAAAAAAGAAAAAAGGTTCACATCAAACTTTTCCATCTCCACTAATAGCCATACCTTTAGCAAAAAGAAATGCTGTTCTGTGTACAGAAGTGAATATAAGTACAAGTGAATATATTTCATTGCAGTTTGTAAAATAATAAGATAGCACCCTTTAAAATGTTTGTACTTATAAGAAACAAAAGTTAGTCAGAAGAATGTAACATGCATGCATCACTGTTTCCTCTCCAACAGGAAATAATGTAAACATTAAGTAATTTTTGGTACACAGGTACTTACAGACTTTGAAGCAGTGCTAATATATTGCATCACCATTTCTTTTTTGGTATTAAAATCCTTTTCTCTCAATGGCATCTTCTTGTCTTCATTTAAATTCATATCTTCCTACAACGGGAGGAAAAAAAAGAGTTTTAAATGTCATCCAGTAACACAGTTGTTGAATTATAAAAGACTGGTTTAAAAAAAATAAAGAAAAAACAAAAAACTTGAGCAACTGAAAGCTGTTATACAAACAGCTTTTCATGTTAGATGTTACTCAAAACCATAAAAATCTTTATCCATCTTCCCTAACAACTCAGACTAAAGAAGTCAACTATGCCAGGATAAACATGTGCATTGCAACCATTAGTAGCATAATCTTTTCTTAGCAAACACCTACCATTTCACACACACACATTAAACTACAGAAAAGCATTATTTAATGCTTCCTAAAACAATTATAAATGTACTCAAACTAGTCTCTTAGAAAGATCTTTTAGTGATATATCTGTTTGTTCTATAATTCTGTCCTTCAGTTCCCAAATACTGAATCCTGCACAGCGAAATCTGCTTTGTCCTGAGAGTAGTTCACAAAATAATATTCACTTTTGCAATAGGTAAGGCCGAAATTCTTGATGATTTGATCCTTAAATCAACACCTTCAACTGTTATCAAAATCCCTATCACAATTTATCCCTTCCAACATAAATTCAGAGGTCAAAAAGAGCAGATGCAGAAACATATTTAAAGCCACACAGCAGCCATTCATTGACATTTCTGACACAAAGACTTCTACTGTTCCAGCCTAGCAATGCTCTCATCATTGTAATCGGTTCTACATCTGTGAGAAATTACATTTCTTATTATGCTGAAAAAAAAAAAAAAACAACCAAGACACACACACACAGAAAAACCCCTCCAACCAACCACAAACAAAAAAAAACCAAACCACCCATGCCAAACAAAAAAAGTCTTTAAGAAAAGATGCAGGCACACACACATAAGAGCACATACAGCATATTACTATTGTCACCCAAGCTTAGCAAGAATTACTGCAGTTATTTTCAGAAGGTGAGACTCAGAAGGTGAATCCCCATCAGCTTTGGCAGGAGCAATGCTACAAAATCAGTGGGTAACCATCTTGATATCAAAGCTATTTCACCTAATCATAAATCAAAGACAAACAAGCAAACTCATAACCTTAGATTTTTAAGAAAAAAAACAAACCTCAAAAGACCAAAATTTTATACTACACTGAAACTTAAGTTTTCTTGTCTTTTGCTTGTTTTCATATTAAATAGGATAGAATCAAGCATAGTTCCTAGAAACATTTTAGAGTTTTGTTTAACTCCAAAATGCTTGACACATGAGGTTGAACTTCTTCAAAGTACAATTAGGGCAATTTTGTGTAGATTCTGGATTTTTCCTCCCATCAATATTTTTGTTTCCTTTCCTTAAGGGCTAGAAGAAGTTCCTCACTTCAGTCTAGCATGCATTCAAATTATTACTTATTATTTATTACATTAGTATTTTTATTTTTGTTTTGATACTATATAGTATATTTATAGTATCAGATTTGTAGATTTGATACTATATATACATTATATTATTATTAGATTTTTTTTTTAGTATCAAATAAGTACAAGGTGCATGTTGCAAAAAGTTGTTTATTTCAGCAATAATAATATAGCATTTTGCCTCCTTGGCAGATAGCTTGTATATTGGTGCTACTTCCTGCATCTGAAAGTAAGTGCAAACCAACTTTGTCTAAACAAGCTGGAATAAAGGAGGCCACACACAGTTCACTCATTTCTCACAGTTCTGTTCTTCAAAACATTGCATTCCTTTGATCCCAAAATTCATAGAGAAACTATTAGCTTATGCCCAAACCAAAATTCTAACAGTGCCTAAGGACACACATACTCCTGCATATCTTGCAAGTTACCTCATACTAACCCAAATGTCAAGGACATTATCTTGAAAGAGCATGCTGCATTTTCTAGCTTTCTTGGATGAAAGCAAAACAAGAAACTACTATGATTTACTTAATGGTGGGAAACCTGATGGGATCCAAAATTGCTGTACGGACTCAAACATCCATACTAAAATAAAAACAATAAAATTGTCAGGCTTAAATACACATACATTAAAAACACTGTTGGGGATCATATGTTGTATGAAAGAGAACATTTTCTTCCAAGACACACAAAAAAGTGGAAATTCTTTTTGTGTGTATACACCATTGGGGAAAAACGTGAAAGATATTCAAAGTTACCTGCCTCTATCAAAGCTTACAGAAGTCACTGCAGCTTTTTTAAGATGAGAAAGAACATATAATCAACTGCAAAAGAATAGTGTCTTTAGTATTTAAAAATCAAAAACTTGGAGTAATCATCTGCATAAAGGAAGGGTACATGAAGCCTGTTAAGCATGCTGTTAAATAGTCAAGGGGAAGCCTAAAACTTTTAACCAGTTACATAACCAATCAATCTAAATATTTTCATTTACTGGTCAAGCATTTTGCAGTTAAGTAATTAACTTCTATAATTCATCAATGAATTCTAACATTGATGTATGGTTTTGGACATAAAGATTTGGGGACTGCTAAAAGGCATTTAAAATAAGAACAGATAAGGAAGTTCTTTTCAAGTTACTTCTTGAAATATTTTTTCATTAACAAATTCTTTCAAAGCCAGAAAAATACTACAACTTTAAATTCTCAACAACTGCTCAAAATCTTTAACACTTATCTAATGCACAACACCATATTTATGACTACTTTTATTACCAGGCAACACATCTGCTGAGATACACACATGACAATCCATACTAGAAATTACTAAAAATCAAGTCCAGCTTGACATTACCAGGTAAATTTGTTTTTTTTCTGCAAGTTCCAATAAGGGTCTTTGGAATGCTGTGCCTCAGGGTTCCTTTCCACAGGGATACAATTGTACAGAAATACTGGCTTCAAATGAAAATATTTTACGTGTATATTTAATAGGGGTAGCTGTTTTTTATTTAATACTTAAATTGTATTTTTAAAACCTATATAAACAGAAATGTGAGAACACTAAAACCCAAGTATTCCATTTTAAGTTTCACAAAAATGTATGGCTAGGTCTTTCTCAATGTTTTCTGAGAGTTATCACATCTTCAGTACCTTGCCTGCAACATCCCACAGGGGTTTTTTTTCCTCATAACAACATTGAAATGCATGTATATCCTAGCTAAGGGGGAAGGAAAACAAACAAAGCTTTTTGCATTAGCCTGTAGCTATTACAAAGTTCATTCTTCTGTTTAAAGCAGTTTTGCACTTCTTTCAGACGTGCTCTTTTAAGTTTTCTGAAAAATAACTTCTGAACTTAAATGACAAAGAGAAAGCAAAGGGCTTGTTTTTTCTGGGGAAGGAAAAAAAAAAAAATCTAACTGCTAATCACTTTTTTTTTTNTTTTTTTAAAAAAGGAGGGGGGAGGCTGAAGTAAGAAACCTGCCAGTAGAAACTATTCCATAACCCTAGATGTAACAGCAGATTTATTTATAGGAAATACTCTGTCTGTGTGCAGTAAAAAGTAATTTCTTTGTTGTTTTTAACAAATGAAACATCATTAAAACAAATTATTCATACAGATTAGAAGTATTCAGCAATACAAGGGGAACATCAGATGTGACAGATTATAAAATACTTTAACTCCATTCTTTAATTTCTTCTTAAATCATTGAAGCTTATCCTACAGGTGAGCAATACCTCTTTGGAAAATAAGTTATTTCACATAAGTATTTTCCTAATAGCACTAACAGAAATGAAAGGAGTTAAAAGACAGTTAATTATTAGCTTTAACTGTCTGGTTTTTATGAGCTCTTTCACAATTTTTGCTATCAAAACCACACATGACACCTCTACATAAAAGATTGGGAGAAGGAAGTAGTATGCGTCCAGAAAAAACCCAAAGTATCATGTAACCCATTCAGTGAAACCTCAGAATTTAGAAACTGCTCCCTTCAGCACTAACCGATTGACTATTTTTATTTTGTGCAAAATTAGCTCTAAAAGCCTGGCTACAACATTCAAATTGTTCACTACTCCACCTCCCCAAATCACTTAATTTGATCAGTACAGTAAACTAGAGGCTACAATATATAATTAGCTATGTAATCTACTGTGACTAAACTAGCTTTATTCCAGTCCATTCAAGTGTGGATAATCTGAAGAATCCTTTCTGTATTACATGTTATAGTTAACATAACACTGATAAAGCAGTTTTATCAAAGACAGTTTAAGTTCTTTGTTATTCAATGAAACTAGGAAAGCATTCAAATTATCCAGAATGTCATCATTACTCTAAAATATTTTTGCAAAGTGGTTATAAAATTGGAATTAATTGCTTCAGGATCCATGGATATAAGCATTTCTGTTTACCTAGACACACAGTAGTAGGTTTCTGAGGATTTACTGAAAGCTTCCTTTTTTTATGGCATAGTCTCAACATCACACATATCCTATACCAGAATTTCTGTGGTATGGTAGAGAAATACAACCTACACTTATGTAGCAAGGGGTATGCACAGGGAGGCATACCTTACAGTTTTTTTTAAAAAAATCTCCCAATTCCTAACATTGGAACAACTACCATGCACAGTAAAATTTCTTAACAGAAGTAAAATATCCTCAACATTGAGCTATACAAAAAAAAAAAAAAAAAAAGTACCGGGGAGAACAAGTACAAAGACAAAAGTTGATAATACAGTAAATTAGTCTTCCCTTTCATCAGCTTAACTGCAAAAATCCTGAGCCCTATCTCTCAATCATAGCTCTCAACAGTTCTACAAAAGCATCTTCAAAACTAAACTAACATTATTGAATACTAGGAACTACAAATTCCATAAAAGGTTGTTCTTTAATTTCCTCCACATCCCAGCCCCTGGTAGACCCTTTGTGTTTCAAGGGATACTTGCTGTGAGGCAGAGAAAGAAATAACAACCTAGACATCGCCCTCCTTGCTAATGTTCTCTTGTTCTCTTCAGATTGCAGTCACACTGTTCTCTTATGGCCATTCCATGTTTAGTTTTCAATTGCCCAATATGTTGTCATCATCATGACGACAAAAAATCCTCAACCTATTGAGATGGTACCAATGCCACATGATCTTTCCAGCAGGTGAACTATGCTCTTTTGTAGCATAGTAACAATGATAGCTAAGGAAGGAAGCAAATTTGAGGCTGCATGTGCAGACAAATGCTGTTTTAGAAGCAAGAACTTAAAGTCCTTTTTGTGCAAGAGTGACATGGAATATAAGCTCAGAACAAAACCCTTCCATGACATTCAAAGGCATAAAATCCCTTTGTAAAAGTTTCAGGTCATCTTGAAAGTAAGCAGGATTCCCCATTTCTGGTTCTTCCTCAAAATCCATTGCATAACCATACTTGTAATAATCAGAAACCATTAGCTTCCATTTTAAATATATTTGGAGCAAAATCTTGTCAAAATAATTCAAAGACCTCATGCCCTGAGAAACACCCTAAAACCACGTAATTGCAACTCACAAAAACAACAGTATTAATAATTCAGGTAATGATCAGAACATATGCACGTAAGAAGGCTCCCCTTATCAGGTAGCCATGTTGTCATTCTGTAAAAAAAAAAAAAAAAAAAATCAACATCTTACCATCATTTTTTCAAACAGTGCTATGATTTCTCTTTCCGACAGAGGTTTTGGAGCAAAATCCTCTACATCCATAGGTGTGGATGACCAATCTGTAGAATGTGACTGCTTCATATGTGGCAGAGGAGGTCGTTCCTTTTTACTTCCTGGAATTCTTATACTGGCAAATCTATCCAACTGGAAACAGAAAAGGTATAACTTATTACATACTGCTTTCATTCTATGTAACCCTAATTAAGATGGGTGTTCTTGGAAGCTAAACATCCTTATTTTTTTCTGTGGTAACTTGCCTGTTATTTAACCATCTTATTTTAAAACATTTTCCTCAAAATACATATAGCGGTGAGTTGCCTTAGCACTTGAGTTAACAGACCAGAATCCCATTATGTTACGGAGAAGTCATGCAGAATATGAGAATTTTATGGAAAGTTTGGAGAAAAAGCTAACTACTAAACCAATTTATAAAGAGATTTTCCCAATCATTACATAGAGAATAGGAAAAAGCAGGCTAATTTACCAAAAGCATAGTTTTAAAATGTTTTTTGCTACTCTGAAACATCTGTACTCCTGACATTGTAATAGAATATAAAGATACGCAAAAAAAGTACTTTTTATTAAAGACAAGTTAGCATAACCAAGACATTGTTGTATTTATTTTTTATTTGGATTATGTTATCCAAAACTTAGTACCTTTCTATGCTCCAATTATTTAGAAATTCATTTAGGAGAAGCATAAAAACTGTCAGCTCCTTTATTAAAGGTAAGTAGAATACATTAATCTTTTCATGAATAATTCTTAGGACTTACCACCAACACAAGACAATTGCTCTGACTTTAACCTTTCAAAAGCCAAAAAACTTCTTTGGAAAAGTGGTTTGGGTTGTCGGGTTTTTTACTGGTTACTTATTTATCAACTTTTCAATAAAGACTTAGTAAGTGAAATTTTAAATATTTCATTGTTAGAGCTTGTGTGTTTTAATGTATATGGGCAAGGACCAACACAACACAAAAGTAGCTGACATACTCAATGAGATGTGCTAAGTCTTAATTATCTTTGTAGCAGCCTTTTGAACAGATGTGAACAGCAATATTACACTTGTCAACACAGAAGAAAGTTAAGGTAGCATTTGATGCGTAGGAGATTTTGGACAAGATTTCAACCATGTCAATAGACTTACATCTTTGAAATGCTATGCAAAAATATTCTGAGGCTTCAATATATCTTGAAGATAAGTATCTTGAGATATCACTCAATAAGTACATTAAAGTTACCAAACTAAATGACAAGTAAAGTTATTATAATGTCTGTGGAATTAAGATCAGGGAGAGCAAAGAAAATTAGTAGCAAAAATTGGGTACAAGTGTTCCACTTTAGTCAGAGCAAGAATTGACTATTAGACATCCATGAAGACAGGCTTAGAGGAAAAACAAAAGGACTTTAATTCTTCCTGCTCAAAATTGAGAAGGAACAGGTTTTGAAACATAGAAATAAATTGTAAACCACTCACATACAGATGGTTGTAGAACATGCAAAAGCAGAAAATTAATATAGCATAAACACAAAAGAGCTCAGCATGGATGATGGGGCCCTTCAGTGTCACATCAAACCAGCAGGCAATGAGGAAAGCACACTCCACAGGAATAATTACATAGGCAAGATTGAGGAAGAAAGAGAATGCAACAAAAGCGAGGGTTAACATCATTGGAAGTGAAGAGTACAGGAATAAGTAGCAAAAACCATCTTGCATCTTGACCAGACAGCAATTTCCCTTCCTGTCTTTAAAATCAGAAGCCTATGGGAAGCACGGGGGAATGAAATCAGATTGCAAACTGCAATGACTAGACTGGAATCTTAAAAAAAAAAATTGTATTATACAAGATTTTTCTTCTCAAACAATGGCTTTCACAGAGCACCGCTGAAAGACAGCACACCTGCTCCAAAAAACGAGTTAGTCAGTAGATTCTCCATGCCCCACCGTTCACTATCAAGCATGTAACCCAAGAAACAAACCACGATATTTGAAGATTCTTCACATACCAGTAGAGGGAAGACACTTTGGCTGAAATAACAGATTTCAGCCCATGGTTTGGTCAGCAGATGATTGACTATATTAGGTTTAAGAAAGGTGTGACCTACAGCCCTTACCCATCTCTCCTGAAAAATATCTCAGCCCTTTTCTTACAGTCCAAGTTCCCCAAGTGTCCCCTCTTCCTTCCCCTGCTCCACACAGCAGCAGTAATAGCAGTTCTGGCCAGGCTGAACCACTCCAGTCTCCGTCACGAAATACTCCATGCAGTCCTGGAGCTACTCTTGCTCCACTAGGAACAGGCAGTATCTGTTCAGGGATGAGAGCCAGTTCATCCTTGAAAAAAGGTATTTCACTTCCTTTCACTTTGTCACATTTTTAGTTTATGCCTTGTTTAAGTTCCTCTTGAATGTGTACAGTAGATGTTTTGCAACATTACAGATTAAGGCCATAACATTTCTACTCCCCATATTCACAAAATCCTGTATCACTTGTCATAGAGGAGGGAAGCACACTCTTGAAATATATTTGATCAGGCAGAACATGTAAGACAAAGTGAGATACTAGGATTATAAGCACATTTAAATATGTGTGAAACAAATTACTTCAAATAATTTAAAACAATACAGCATAAAAATAAGATTTCTATAGATTAAAAAAAAGGAAATTCACAACAAGCCCTGCACAGCAATACAGTGCGGGTATTCCACTTACACTTCTCTCTTGAATTATACATTGATAGTGCTTCAAAAAAGTTAATACCTCTCAATAATCCATACATGTGAATAATTTCATGGTCCACGGAAAGCACTATACAGAAAGAATAGAAATTTTATTGCTTGGTTGCAATGAAATCTACCACTGATGCTGCTGGCGATCCAAGTGCATAGAGGAGGAAACAGCAAAAATATAGTTCAATAATCTTCCATGTTACATCAAACACATTTTAAGTCAGGCTAACCAATAGGGAATAGCTAAAGCTAGCTTTGATACAAAGTGTCACTACAGTTTAAAGCAGGTTTGACCTTCTATCTTTTCTGAAGAGGTCTGCCCTCTTTTTGTATTTATTTTACCAATAAATACATACAGACCCATACAGGAACAGTGCTTTAGGACAATTTTCTGAAAGGGACAAACTTTTCCCTTAGGGTCTTTATAGGGCCAACATTAAAATTAACCAAAGAATAACCAGTGCTTCATATGGTCTTGATACAAAGTACTTCCACAGTAAAGTCTCTTCAAAATTCTCAAAACTAATATCTGTTTTGCTGCACTGATGGAACTCAGAGTAGATTATCCAGAGTTAAGAGTTCAAAGGCAATAAGGAGTGAGAAGAAAATAAGAGCACAATTAAATACTTCTGGGCACTCAAAGGAGAAAGCAAGATTTATTTTTTTTTTAATACACTATACAAAAACATAACAGGGAATCTCTAACCAGCTCATTAATTCAAACAACAATCTATTCCTATCATCATAGCACAGTGTTACTGAAGATGAAGAAAACTGTATTTCAGATACATAATCTAAAAAGAATCAATAGTAAAATAATTAAATACTGAGTACAAAAATACTGTAGAAACACTAATTAAAAACTATTATTCTTAAAATTGTAAAAAAAAAAAACCAAAAAAAACAACACACCAAACCTGCCCATAATATAGGCTGCATAGTGGTCTTACATTTAAAAATCATGTGATATTGAAAGGAGAAGTGAAGATAACTACAAAGAAAAGTTAGCTCTGGAAAGAAAAAAGAAAATATTGAAGGTAGGAAGAGTTTCCTATCCAAATGTAAGCATAATTCTAGAAATAACACAGATACATAACTATTTTGTTAGAAAAAAACTAACCATGATATGACTAAGTCTTTCTTGGTCAAAAGGCAAGGGGTTGGGTCTCGTTGGGTTTGTTGTGGGTTTTTTTGGGGAGGTTTAAGGTTGGAAAGATAAACAAAAATTAAACTAGGACAGCAGAAAAAGTATTAAAGATATAATTCACACAGTTCTCATTGCTAAAACTAGATTTTCCCCAACATGAAAGGCATAAGGAGTCTTTTCTCATAAACTTGAATTTGAAGCAATGAATTGTTTGCATATATTTTAGCTTTTACGCTTTTAAGCCTCCTACCGCCAGAGGCTGGAACATCTATAAAGCCATGTACTTTATTCTGCCAGTTCACATTCTCCGCAAGACAAAAGCGGCAAGGCAAATGAAACAAAACCTTAGCATCAGAACTAAAACACAGTGAAAAGTAAACCATGGTCAACATGCAAACATGAGTTACCATGAGACTGCTTTTCAGCAGGACTTCACATATACCAGCCTGAAGATTCTCAAGGAGCGTTGGTAGAAACTCTACTATGCCCCCCTTACACTGTAATGGAGTTTAAAACTGTCTTACAGTAGTGTTTCTTCCACTCCACTCCATCACAAAGCTCTGCGAAACTACAGCTTCAGAAGTACGGCTGCCAAACCCTACTGACAAGCTCTAGCAGTACGTGAGGTACAAAGCAAGTTACTGCATGTACACAGTAACAGTGCTGACAGCATCTGTACAAGGAAAAGTCTCAATAATCACTCGGCAGACAAGACATTTGAGTGAATGATGAAGCTCTCACATGACTTTAAATATAAAAAGTTATGCATACAGTGCCAAAAAGATCTGAGCTGTGCTTTTTTATTACCAGTAGTACAAGAAAATGTAATCACTTATTTCAAAGGTGGCATCGTCAGAACAATATTCAAATACCATAGGGATTTAATTTCTAATGAGTATTTTTTAAACACACCCACATTACAGCAATTACTTGAAAGAGAGCAACTGACACAGTAGGACACAGCAAAAGTTTTCTTCAATGCCCATAATCTGTATGGACGGGAGAAAAGGAGATGCATACAGTAGGATCAAGACCAAAGGAAAGGGCTGTCTCTTAAGGCTACATGCTAAAAAGCCCCTCTGCACACAAACAAAAGGAGCACAGAAAGACAATGGTGGGTGGTGGAACCTAAGTGGTATTTTCATCTGTCTCTTCCCAAGCTCATCATAGGAACCATTAGCCCAACAAAGACTTATCTCCACAAGCCCAGATGAACACAGAGGTACAATAGCAGGTGGAAGGAACCCAAATTATTGATTCAGAGGAAAGGACATGCTGACCAGGCTCCTCCCAAGGCCATCCCAGCAAAGCCTCTGCCCTATGGTCCAGGTCTGACACCCACCCCATGAGTCAACATCATCAGCTCTCCCTAGCACCTTTCAGACTGAGGGGTAATACTACTTAGGGGTGTAAGACACATTATGGGATGAAAGGGAAAAACATTTTGGGATTGTATAAGACTCTTCGTTATGTTTAAGGGAAGAGCCAAAGGCAGGGAAAAGGACGTATCTCAGTGATTTGGAGTGAAACAAGCATAGGTAAGGGGATAAATAGGGCCAATAGTATGTAAACAGTTTGCTAGTTGGTACAGTTGTCTGGCCATGCTCTGTACCCAACCAGCACAGTCTGTCCTACCTTTACTAAACTCTATTTTCAATTATTTTCCCAAGAGAGATGCTGTATTTTGTGTGCACATGTGCATATAGAGGCCCGCATGTCAGCAACAGGATCAGACCATGAGTCAAAGGGACCACAGACCAGCAACTGGAGAGACCAGAGTGCATGAACTCAAGTACCAAAAACTTGAGCAAGACCTCAGTTGCATCCACAGTGCCAGCAATCAGAATGAGTGAGGGTGGTGAGTGAATGATCGTTAGCAACTATCAAGCTGGACTAGCCAGCGAGAAGGTGAAGTGACCTGGGAGCAGAGGAATGTATATCTGCAAGGGCAAGAGGACAGGAGGAACCGTATGCAAGTCTGTGTTTCTAAAGACAAGGCCACAGGGGGAGTTGCCTATCAGAGGGACCAGGAGAGACCACCAGCTGCCAAAGACATACACGTGTGTATGTGCGCGCTCCCCCACACTTGCGTGTCTCCCCATGAATGAGGAGGTTTGTATCAGCAACTGAAGTAAGCCTGCAGCCTCAGGCTCATGCGACCCAGGTGCCAGCCACAGAAAGTCACAGATCTGGGGGCCAGCAACCAGGTAACGAGCTTGTGAGCCCAGATACTGGAGGGATGCAAAGTGCGCGTTTCCCACTAACAGATCTTCATCCTCACGAGCCAAAGAGGGTAACAGGACAACACCAATGGTGCTGTTTGTGTTGATCTGTATGGCCTTGTCAAGCCATCACCTACTAATAGAGCTGCTATGCGTACAGGAATGAAAGCTATTACTTGCCTGCCATCCTGCCTCCCTCATCTTCCTCCCCCCACCCTTAATTAACACATCAGCTCATCTGTTGCTATATTAAGAAACTCCTCAAAAATAAAGTCCAACACATGCATGTGCAGCCACATTCATTATCACTGAAAGAATTCTCTAGTTCTGCCAATGCTTGACTCCAGCCTTGATTCAATGCCTTTCTCGGGAACAGAGGACAAGCAGTGAGATGAAAACAGGACATCCATGGAAAAACCTGATAGCATCAGCTACTACTAAGGGAATAAGACTTGCTAAGGGAATTCTCATAAGACTATCCATCTTTGAGGTTAACAACTGGAGGTCACGCTTAACACAAAACTGATTTACGCAGGATGCCTTGTCAGCCAATAAATTCAGTATCATTCTTATAAACACAAATGCTCTATTTAAAAGCAGAGTTTTAATTCCCAGTTAACTGAACAATTTAGGTTGAAAGGGATTAACCATTTGCAGACAATGACTCCTAGAATAACCCAAACAGGAGAAAACAGTTATTTTGTGAGGAATGCTACTAACACCTCTGCTCCGTGAATGTTCTGGGAACCAACAAATGAAGCTGAGTCAACTGGCATGGCTGGTCTTATTTACAATCACAGAGAAGTGGGTAGGGAATAAGGGAAATGATTTAGCAGCAGAGGTTACCTACATCAAGGACAGAACATTACATCATCTGAGACTAACCTTTCTTCTCCATATCCAGACTGAAGCCCTCAGACCCAAACAGGCACAATAAGCACGATGCCAGAAATCAATAATAAATACTAGGAAGGTTTTGTAGAACAACTTCCAACAGTGTTTAATGAGGTTTTTACTGAGATAATTTGGACTATGAATGTTGCTATCAATGCAACTTAACTAACAACAGCTGTTTATTATATATAGAATAGATTCAGAAAAGGAGACCAAAAATTTATTTTTGACTTTGCATACAAAGTGTGTTTCCTATTGCTCATATTTGCACCAACATCTTGTAGGTCTCCAAAGTTAAAAGTTACCATGCACACTGTCTACATATCTAGCAAGAAGGATTTTATCTAAAAAGGGATGCTAACCATACTTAAAGTGGTAGACTTAATCCACTATCTCATCACTAGTTGAGCAACCTAGATTTTTTTAAATACACAAACACTATGAATATAAGCTATGTTTCTTTATCAACACTGTTTAGACTCTATTTACTGCAGTGATTGTTCTCCAGCATTTAGGAAAAAAAGCAGCTGTACCAAACTAGCAGGTAGCAGATGGAAGAATTAGTTAGGTTTATGCAGGATGTTAAAGTTATGAAAGTGAGTCTGTCATAACCGACAGCAAAAGGAGTTAAGAGCTGAAACATTACCTGAAGTAATGAAAAAAAAAAAAATTAGAAGAATTCACAAAAAAAGCAATCCTTTTTCAAGGTAAGAAGTAGCTTTGCCCTGGAACATACACCTCATAATATTCTGAAAAAGAAATAAAGGACTGAAGTTCCTTTGTCCACCACAGCCTTTGATTCCCTGACTTTTTCATTCTTTGAAACAGGGCTTACGAGCTTAGACATGAAGTCCATTGGTCTGGATGCAAGCTAACATACCGACTCAACAGCTGTACCATACCATGTGGATTTGAGGTTTCTGGCACTGGCTCTGTGATCCCTGCACTTTGGTTTAGCAAAGAACAGTGATGTCTGGAACAGGTAAAGCATGTAAATCAAGTCATGCAAAATCCTCTCACATTAAGGTTGAGGACAACAGATTTTATGTCCTTGAAACAAAAATAAGAACCACTGCTGTATCTATTCACATTCCATTTCCCCAGCTGTACAAAGCAAACCAATCTACACGGATGTTGCAAGACAGAACTAGTAAAATACTATACTCTGTTACCATCCCAAATGCCTGTGCAAAGCTCTGGGATGTTTCTGGAGAAGAAAATTAACCTAAAGGCTCTAGACCAAAATGCTATACAGTTACAATCAGCTTGGATCTTTGTTTTCTTCACTACATGAACAGCAAACCTTCCACCCAAGACAAGTTTGTGGGGTATAGGGTGTCACTAGACCATTGGAAAAATCTTTATTCTAAGAGAGTAGGCAACCTAGTATCAGAGAAGAGCCCTGACTACATTTGCCACAAATAAGGTATCACTACTTCTGATACCTCATTATGAAGCGAAAGGACTACAGAATTGTTCTGTTTCAGCCTAAACTATGTTACTAGAAGTACTGAACAATCTTCTTTCTTCCTCTACCTACTCCCACTCTCATGAAGAAACACACAGACAGACCATCAAGACACTGATGACAATCACTAATCACAATTTATTAGGAGAGTTCTGACATGAAATACGCAGGTATGAAATCTTCATTTCCTAGCCGAAGGCATAAAGACAAGAGTATTGCTTATAGCTTTGCTCTTTTTCTAGGTGTCCTCACTCTGCCTTTCAGATCTCTAGGACAAAAAGTACTGCCACCCTCAATTTTCAAGTTCACATTTTTGTTTTTGACTGCCCATTTCTATACTATAAAATCTGCTCAAGTATTACAGCATAGCTCAATCTGCCAGACATTTTGCCAGTCATTTTAGTCACAGAAGCCAACAGCTGAATCATGGAAGTCTGCTATAACACCCTGATGTAGACACATGACAAAGAATTAGTAGAACATTAACAACATAGGAAAGAAGGAGAACAAGTTGAACAAATCCTATGTCTTCATTTGAAATAATTGTCATTCTTAGTGGATGGGGGACACACAGGAGAATACAGGTTGCGTCAATTTGTTTCAGTATCTTTGGAAGTAAAAGCAAGCCACTATTTTCCCTTACCAGCAAAAATACTTCACGTAAGATCAAGTAAGTTATTTCCAATGACGGTGAATCAAAGACCTCTTAACATCTTTTTCCTCCTCAAAGCTCCAGAAAATTAAAAAAAAAGTGTATGCTTTCTTTGACAGTCCTATTGCTCTACAAGATTAACTGCTTACTATATGAGAAATTCCACTGCTAGCAATAGAGCTTTTAGTAAAAGACTTGCATAAACCAAGATACACACAAGAATCCATTTCATTAGATTACTTCTTACTCCTAATACACTCAATGTCCCAGAGATGTTTTTACCTTTCTTGAGAGCAAATCATTTAACTAATGGTGAAAAATTAAAAGTTACAGAATTTAGGCCTGCGCATATGCATACCTTGAATGTGTATAACATTTCACTCTAAAACTTGTTTCTTTGCCTACTGGAAATTATACCGCCTTTCATACCTGTACAGCAGTTGCTATGAAATCAGTCAACAAATTTAGGTTACAAGGAATTTTAGTATACATTTAATTTTTGTCTATATAAGATATCTTTTTAATAGAATTCTGTTAGTATGCAGGGGTTTTTACTCTTTATGAGCCTTACAAACCATTTGTTGGAATGTGGAGCACTTGAGATAGAAAACAGGCTTGCTTCCACAGTGATTTTGCAGGTAGATAATTTCTCAGATACCTACTTGCCACTCTTCTATGGAATAAGGATAAAATTCCTGTCTTTGCAGTTTGTAAACGAATAAGCTAGAAGAAGCATGTGTTGATTGTCTAAAAATCAAGGTGCCTCTGAACTTAGCAGGGACTTGTAAATAAAAGTAGACAATTCAAATATTGAAAAGCAGTCTGCATTTTTGAGTCTCAAAATGTTGTTAACTTCCCTAAATTAAAAAAAAAAAAGTTCCTGGTCACCATTATACAACATTGTATTTGTAAGAAACAGACTAAGAGTAATAAAACATAAATATTTTATGAAGCATAATGCAGCAGAGAGCAAGTTAACATGCAAATGATTGCCCATGAGCAGAAAGCAAATATATTATTTCATTGAAAGCTACAAAATCAAGTCATCTTAAACCTTCAGTTTCTTAATCTTCTCTGACTACAATTTCCCACCTTGTGGCAAAAGGAATTTGGAGAAAATACCTTTGTCAGTTTTTGTGCTTGGTATGAAATGTCAAAACCACTCTGCTCTGAGCCACGTTGAAGTTGCCAAGGACTTCAGATACTTAGCATTATTAGCTATTTCCCAAAATCAGACACAGAAAGGCTAAACCAACAGAAGACTCAGGCACAAAAAACATCAGTTGGAAAGCATACCCTTGTTCCAAGATGAAGTTGCACAAAATACTCCCCTTTAAAAGCGTACACCACTACAACGTTTGAGATTATATTTTATTTAATGTTAGCCTTTTATTAAACAACTGTCCTTCTCCTTTAAATGTATTTATATTGACAATTTGGTATTACTTTGTAGATGATTTTTCTTTAGTCTGTGAAGAGTCACACGCAGAGGCCCCTTCAGTATGCTCTGAGAAATAGTAGTGGGGGAGAAGACTGCTTACTACAGAGCTATCAGGCTCTTTGTCCTTATTGCAACAAACACAATAAACCTGATGACTTTTGCTGGCTACCATTACAAATTAGACAAGTACCACAAGGCAGCAAGCTAGCCTCTTTATAAAAAAGACCCAAAAAACCTCCCCCACCCCTCCCCCCCCCCCAAGAAAACAGCCCACTCAAAAAAACCCCCACACAACCACAAAAACAAACAAACAGCAAGATCCTGTGCATCCAGATTATAACCCTTGCATGACACTACCAAAATTAAGTTCTGGCTACAAAAACAAAAAAAAAGTTTGCTTTGAGAGAACTGTGAACAGTTTCTCAGCTCTTCAAGATAAAGCACAAGTTTCTAGAAACAAGGTTGTATTATCAACCTAGACAACTCAAATGTTTTAATAACTATTACCAGTCTATGAAACTCTGCTAAAGAAATAGCAACAGGTGATTTAAGTCTAGGTGGAGGCAATATGCTCAACACTACTAACTTTGCACACCTAATCAACAATAACTAGACCAGCACAAGTGTGTAGCACATTGTCCAGCATAAAACTCTCTACACTTAAGCTCTCAGTTATGCACAGGAATATTCCAGCAAGAACTCTAACACCAAACAGTTGATCTTTAAATGCCAACAAAACATTACTTCCTATGTAAAGTCAAAGGCTTTGTAGAATGATCCACTTTAAGAAAAAATATTCTTACCTACAAAAGAATAGTACGGTTAATGAAATAGGTAATTCCAATAGCAAAAAAAAAAAAATCCGCTTTGTGATACAAAACCACATTGGCCATTCAAGAGACAGATAGATGAAGTTTGAGAAACAGTGTTAGCATGACACTGAATATACCTATCATTGTTTGAAGCAAGCACTAATGAGTTTTACAAGCAACTGTTAGTTTGTTAAACATGGTATTTTAAACTAGCCATGCAGCCTAAGTAACTTTAGTAATAAATATGCAATCACAGATATCTTAACTATACTGCATGCAAACTGGAACAATTACCTGCGTCAAGCTCATTTAGCCACGATTAGAGCATACTTCAAAGCCATGCATAGATTTTTGCTACTTGCACTGAGTATGTTACAGATAATTAACAGTTTAGTGAGACTTTGCCAATTAACTAAATTAACTTCACAATTAGGACAGGTTCTTGTATCAATAAGGTTATTGTCATTGCATTAGCAATAAGGTTATTAGCTTGGCAAAGCCAAAAAAAAAACCTTAAGTTGTCTTACCACATCATCTGTCAGTGTCTTGATATTTAAGTGCTGTAAATCAAACAGGAAACCAGTCATGTTACAATTGTGCAGTAAAAAAAAAAAAAAAAACAACAAAAAAAACTGAAGTAAAAAGCATGTGTCTGTTATAGTTACTGTTATTCAAAATAAGATGCAAGTTAAACAGTACTGAATCATAGCACTTAAAGTAATAATTTCTTGGCAAGTTGTACTTTGTTGGCTTACAGTGCATAGGAAGTTAAACAAGAAATACAATGTAGAGTAAAAAAAAAAAAAAAAAAAAAACTGTAATCTGATAACAGATCATACCAGAAGAATATAAACCAAGCACAGCTTGAAACAAGTTGTGTTTTATTGTATCTTATATAAATATACTAGAACAGAAGACTTGCTCATAATTCAGTTACTAGCATTGTGTCTTCTCAAAATAGCTGTGGGGACACCACAAAGGAATCAGTTCTAAGATTTTAAACTCAACAGAAGAGCATGGGGTTCCCTAACAGTTCAAAACTATCTGCCAAGTCTCAACACTCAAACAGCTGACTGTTGACCACTCTCAAGCAAGGTCTATGCAGCAAAGCGGAGCATGAAGTTACGAATACAAACTGACATAAGCATTTATTAGTAATATCATCAAAAAATCTATAGATTACTTTCTGCTGTGTCAAACCACAGGTTCCTGAATCAACTCTTTTGCTCTCCACTGCACACTGACTAACACAGCAAGTGCTAGGACACATTGCTCTTGCGCAAAACTGAAGAGCAGCACTGAAGAACACTGGTGACTAATGAGTCAGTGTTGCACGGATCCCCTTTACAGTTTTTATGAAGAGACTGAGAACAGATTTGGCAGGGAAATAGGAAGAATGTGAAGTTGCATACTTAATGAGATAGACTTTTACTGTATTCTTAGACTCCTCTCATTGCCTAATGTACAAAGCTTGGCAGCAGCTACAGCAATTGCCAACGGCTATATCCAAATTAATCAGATTTGGAAGCTCTTGCTTTGTCTTCACCAAGTCAACAATAGTTAGGCATCGTTAGTTATGATATCTTCTCTGGCTCTTCCCTCAGAATTGAAAAAGAATTTGTGTTGAGTCAAATATTATCCTATGATAGCTCTGATTATTATCAAGAAACTGAGGAAGAAGCATCTAATGAATGGCTATTAAGTTAAAAAGCAACGAAATATGAGGAAGCACTCAATACTCAGTAACATAATCTAAGTTCTACCATTAATAATAAAAAAAAATGGAGCTAGGTCATTACTGAATTTTTATGACAACCACTTTCTGTGTTCTAAGGGATAAGGATTTTTAATAAATGAAAACAACAACAAAGTGAAAAAATATCAATCCAGTCAAGAGACTGAAGATCCATATCCATTGGCGTTCTCATACTGCAAGGGTAGATCAGACTATTGCCACACACACTGCTACGGAGCTGGGCGTTATGACTTGTTCTTCGCATTCTGCTAAATAGCTAGAAAGACAGCATGAGCATTAATTTCCGTCATTTGCAAAAGCTCACGACTTTACATTTAGCAAGTTGCTGGTATATTACCCTTATCCTTAAGTGATCAAAGCTGCAGGAGAAAACACTAGCATATGGTCTTACATTGCAACTTGGTAGCAGAGAACGTAAAAATTTATTCCTTTTTCATACACGCAACTTAAATCACTAAGCCTTAAGCAATGCACAGATACCGTTATGAAGCTCCTCTAACATGGTAGGAGACTGAGTAATCTGCTTAGAAAGAAAGTCTTCTGCATTATATTATTGTGCATTATATTATTGTGCATTATATTATCGCGCCTGACAAATTTGGTGGCCTTCTATGATGGGGTTATAGCGCTGGTTGACAAGGGAAGAGCAACTGACATCATCTACCTGGACTTGTGCAAGGCATTTGATGCTGTCCTGCACAACATCCTCGTCTCTAAATTGGAGAGACATGGATTCAATGTATGGACCACTCAGTGGGTAAGGAATTGGCTGGATGGTCACACTCAAGGAGTTGTGATCAACAGCTCCATGTCCAAGTGGAGACCAGTGACGAGTGCCATTCCTCAGGGGTCGGTACTGGGACCAGCACTGTTTAACATCTTTGCCAGCAATATGGACAGCGGGATCGAGTGCACCCTCAGCAACGTTTACCAACAAAACCAAGCTGTGTGGTGTGGTCAACACGCTGGAGAGGAAGGATGCCATCCAGAGGGACCTTGACAGGCTTGAGAAGGGGGCCCGTGCAAACCACATAAAGTTCAACAAGGCCAAGCACAAGGTCCTGCACGTGGGTCGGTGCAATCCCAAGAACAACTATAGGCTGGATGGGAAATGGATTGAAAGCAGCCCTGAGGAGAAGGACTTGGGGGTAGTGACTGACGAAAAGCTCAACAGAAGCCAGCAGTGTGCGCTTGGNGGGAGTATAGTGACAGAACAAGGGGTAATAGGTTTAAGGTAAAAGAAGGTAGATTTAGATTAGATAGAAAGAAAAAAAATCTTCACTGTGAGGGTGGTGAGGCACTGGAACAGGTTGACCAGCCCCATCCTTGGAAGTGTTTAAGGCCGGGTTGGATGAGGCTTTGGGCTACCTGGTCTAGTGGAGGGTGTCCCTACCTGTAGCAGGGGGTTGGAACTAGATGATCTTTGAGGTCCCTTCCAACCCAAACCATTCTATGATTCTATGAACTGGCCAACTTAAGCCTGAATGCTGAAACCAGGGAAACGAAGACTAAGGATGTACATATAAATCGCACCATCCCCTATGTACCTTTTTAAATTAGAAAGTGAGAACGAACTCATCACATACTGCCATTAATTCTATCACCAAAAAATTTCAACACTAGCTGTTTTTTCCCCAAAGGCAGAAACAGCAGAAGACTGAAGCATGGATTGCATGGAAGCCTGTAGACTCAGAGAGATGTAAATTGGATGATTACAGTGGAGGCTATTACTTTAGGATCTCCTTTGTCACAATATTCCCTCAGTAATTTTGATACCTCAGTCTCTAAGCACAATTTAAAAACTGCTGCATAACCCCACAGCACTTCCTACTTTTAATTTCCAATATACTACTTCAGCATTTATTTAATGGCTTTATCACACTCTCTCCCTGTTGCTTGGAAAGCAGTCTGAAAAGCAATCAAGGGCAAAATTATCTTAACATGACAGTTTCTACACAGTGATATTCCTTAGACATTGATGAGTTAAACTCAAAATTGGTGCTTACAGGTAAGATTATATAACAAAGTGCTAGAACACAGCACTAAAATTTAATATGATAACCCACAGTGTTAATTCATGCCAACAAAAATAACAGCATGAGGAATTTACAATTTTACAAAGCTGCAATAAAGTGCTTTAGGTAACATCTGTTCAGCAATCATTTCTTTAAAAGACTAATTTAGATTCAAGGTCTTACACTGCAGTATAACTGCAGCAATAATTCAGTCACTTCGTAATTAAAGATATTGACACAGATCGGTCTTACCTTTCTTCACTATGCCAGAGANCCATTCTATGATTCTGTGATATGCTTTGAGGTGGAATTTTTAAATTCATGTCAAACACATGTGTATTCCACTAAGCAGACACAGTAAGGACATCATCAACTTCATTTCCACTTAGAATCAGATGTTGGATATTTGGCAACTGCTCTGTGCAGACACCATCATCATCCATGGAATCAAAGCAATATTTTTCAGAGTCAGTTTTTGTTCTTTGAAAAAGAAACAGTTAATGGGATAGTTCAAGCCAGCGTTGTACTTTTCAATTAAGCTGTGAAATTCAGCAATGGAATTTACTGTAGTAAAGGGTGAAAAGTTCCTCATTTCATACATTAGCATACCTCACTAACCCAGGTCATCTGACTAATTAAAGACTACCATGCAACCAATTAAGGACACCATAATGGTATAAGAAACTCAATACACAGATATGAGTCTCCTAACTCTTCAGCTTACTGGCTGCCTAAAGTACCAGAGCCTAAAAATACCAGCCTAAGACCTCTTTCAGACAATGTTGTAGGGTCTGGTTCAAAAGTAACTGCTACAAGGAAGTGAATCTACTTAACCAGCACTCATTTATCAACACTGGTGACATTGTATTTGGAGATTTCTTTATAAAAGGAGGAGAAAACCCATATGAACTACAAGCTAATGTTCAGATCTTTTAGCACTCTAATATTAAACAGCTGAACAACTTGCAGTAAGACATCTCAAAAGGCTTATTCTGTGAATTTTATGTTACAGCACTTCTCAGTCAGAGGAGTTGGTTAAAACATGGGAACTCAGGTGATATTCTTCCCTTCTCCACCATCAAGTCATTCTCTTCCAGCAAGGCTGTACAAAGTAAAACCATTTGCCGACTTTATTGGTCTTCTGTAGCATTCAAAGGTACACACATGTGGAACACTACCTGTGCTCTTAATGACAAAATCTTACCACACCAAATCATTTAATGGCATTAAGCTTAGAGGAGTGCTATGACTCAAGAACAGAAGCATATTTTTATTCTTGCCAAGCCAAGCCAAACAAAACAAACACATTTATAGTAAGGGGAAAAAAAATAACTAGACTACTTAGGTAGAGGTTGGAGTGCTTTACTACCACCGGAACATATTTTTATTTTCAGGCCTAGATACGTCAGTTCACAGAAGTAAGACATATTCTGCTCAAGTGAACAGGTTGCCTTAAACATAGGCCTGCAAGTAAATAAATCTGACTTAAGTAATATTTCTATAATATTCAGTTACTGCTAAAAATATGATACAAGCTTACAGAATATTGCTTTGCAATGGATGAAAACACTAATACGCTATTCTACGTCTTCCATTAACTACTCCAGAACGATAAAATTATTGCCTTTGAGAACACAGGAGCTATGTACAAGTACTCTCCTAGTCCATTTATCATGTAGAAAATAGATATGCAAAATTGAAAAACAAATTAATGGTATTTCAAGTACCTTGACACCCTGTTTTCTAGACGAAGAGATACAAAACCATGAAAAGATTAAGGAGTTAATTAGGATACTTTAGAAGTCTAGATTTATCAGTAGCACCTACAGCTGGAAAAGCAGAAGTATCACAATTGCTTAGTCTTCATCTATACAAACACATTTATAAACAACTAACATTTTGAAATTACGTTTTCCAGGGTAACCTCATTTTTAGTCTGGGACATGGAAGAAGAGGTCATTTTGGTTTGCAATTGAGCAGAAGTAGTTCAGTTAAAGCTAAGTCACAGTTAAAAAGAAGTGTACAGATGTATCATTTTTGAAGCAAGCAAGAAATCTGACATGGAATTACCCCTTACTGAAGATTATGTCCCTCAGGCATACTGGTAAATAACTGATTTCATTGGACACAGGATATACACATACATTCAGTGTACGGTACAGTGTTCTTGATAAGCTGTCAAAAGGCCCGATCTCAAAAACATTGAGGACAGTGAGAGCCTTAGGCAGAAACCGAAAGGTACAATAGGACACAACAGCTGAGGTTCGCAACACATGCATGGCAACAAGACAACTACTCACATAACAGAAAGAGCACTGTGTCGCTTGAAAAGGTCATACATGATAAAGCCATTTGTGATGCAACTTCTGTACCACCCAGCTAAGGCAAGTAAGCCAAATACTATTTGGCTTCATATATATTCACAGTAAAGGATCTTGTTGTCAGACAGAAGAGGATGATCTTATGTTGCATATCCAAACAGTAGCACATACTGAAAGTTAATCTGCAAGACAGAATTTAACAAGTTGAGCCATTGTCTATATAATTACCCCAGTCAACTCCAAGTAGAGACAGTGAAGTGAAACAAAGAAATGAGAAATGCCACTTAATTGGATTAGCAGTACTAGTTTGATCTTTTGTGTCATTAGATTTATTTCTCTATCTTTGCATATGCATATTTATAAACAAAATTCTATTTAAATGTGATACAAGCAGTCCAGGCAAACAGGACCAGAATGCAGGAGAATGCCATCTTCTCACACAGGACTCCAGTCTCATGCCATTAGCATTTTTCTACCAGCACTATAGCTCAGTGTGGCCTGGAAACAACGAAGAATACAGACTATACCCTATATTGTACTAGGGTATCATCTAAAAGTTTTGGCAGTCTACCAAAAGGGGTAGCATCTCCATTCTCCACAAGTGCTCTTTTTACCATCACACAAGTACAGAGTGACATTGCTCATCTGACTTTCTGAAAGAAAGCAGCATGTTGGTACTTGTTAAAAGCAGTACGTTGGTACTTGAAGTCAGATCATGCCTGGCAGGGATGGACATTTTGGTATGCCATAAGAGAGGCAGACAAAGTCTGATTTGTTCATCATAAATGGAATTAGAAGACAGACAAGCACCCAGCCATACATCCCTGCCATTATGAGGAGTTTTAGGCATGCAAAGTAACAGAATCTCAGGCAGCTAAACAAGAATTTCAATGTGTATGCCTTCCAGCTAAACAAGAATTTCAACATGTATGCATTCCACCATACAATGTGGCGAAAATTTGTAAATTTTCAGTTTACAAAAAATAAAAAAACCTCACAGCCTGATATCGAAATCATTTCTGGATCTTCATTTTTGTCTTCCTTGAAGAAGAAAACAAACAAACCAACCTACAAAACCCCCTCAAACCACCACACATCTATACTTCAAGAAGAACTTAGAGCCTACACGTAGCTATAAGGAGAAGGGGG
>VXBL01003752.1:244181-315794 GCA_013400195.1 Aramus guarauna | reverse complement strand
ACTGTGTCCGACTCTGGGGTCCCCAGCACAGGAAAGACAGGGAGCTGTTGGAGCGGTCAGAAGAGGGCCACAAAAATGATCAGAGGGATGGAACACTTCTCCTTTGAAGAAAGTCTGAGAGAGTTGGGGTTATTCAGCCTGGAGAAGAGAAGGCTCCAGAGAGACCTTATAGGAGCCTTTCAATATTTAAAGGGGGCTTATAAGAAAAACGGAGGGAGGCTTTTTTGTAGGGCCTGTAGTGATAGGACAAGGGGTAATGGTTTTAAAGTAAAAAAGGGAGGATTCGGACTAGATGTAAAGAAGACATTTTTTACAATGAGGGTGGTGAAACACTGGCACAGGTTTCCCTGAGAGGTTGTAGATGCCCCATCCCTGCAAACATTCAAGGTCATATTGGATGGGGCTCTGAGCAACCTGATCTAGTTGAAGATGTCCCTGCTCACTGCAGGGGGGTTGGACTAGGTAATTTTTAAAGGTCCCTTCCAACCCAAACTATTCTATGGTTCTACAAGATGTCATGGCCAACAGGTCAAGGGGCCTCACTAGCCAGGGCTCATCCCACCACTCCCAGGCAAGACAAGTAAGACCAACACAGGGATGGTAGCCAGGTTCAAACAATAGTCCAGACCATCAGGCAAATAGGTGATGATGAGTCACATCTGATGTCAAGCCAGAAAGTCAGGCCAAAGGTGAGGGTCAGGATCAGGTCTACTAAAAGTAACTAGGGTCAGAGACAGTCTAATGTTGAGTTGATATGCCCACAGCGATGAGAGAGGTGAATCTTGGAAGTCACACTGCAGATCTGCAGTGATCCTGCTGATCAACAGGATTCATATCTGGCAGAGTGAAGGTCTGTGGCCCTGCATGTCACAAATCAGTAATGATACTGGGGATGAGTGTTGATATACCTGAAATGAGAAATTACTATGGTTCCGTCAAACAAATAAAAAATGTGGGGGTTTTGTAGCATTTATACGTAGGGGAGATTCATATTCTCGAGCTTAGGGCAATCTAAAACGTAAAGAACTAAGCTAAGCTCTTCCTGTGATTAATGAAGTAACACTGAACCGAAGCTCTCACTTTAGCTAGCACCTACAAAAGGCAGTTCATCCACTGCTAAAATATGAATCTAAAACCAATGGAAAGAAGAACCCCTGGAGATCCTTCTCTGTCTCAACTGTATACAGAAGATGCTTCAATACCTGGCTTAGACCAGATGAGTACCTTTTATGTGCTGAAGGTTAGTGAGGTAAATCTCATTTTCTCAAACTATTCTGGGGATTTCAGCAATTTGCACTCAATAAATTCACTCCCTTTCACTAGATTTTATTAGACATATTCATATTAATTCAGAAAACATAGAAATATTTAAATAGAAATGTTAATAACTCCTTGGAATTAACAAGAAGATTCTCTTCTGATCCTCAGAGAACAAAACTTTGAATAATCATACTTCCAAGATAAACTGCACATCTCTGACAATAGTTTTTGATAGTGTGAAAACTGAAGACAGATTTTTTTCCCCAAAAGGATTAATGACTACTTCCCTTACTCCTTTTACTGCAGTCTATTATCATTATAGATATTAAACTACTTCAAAAGATGTGGGAAGCATTAGGTTGCAAATATACTCTCCTGTTGTATGGACTTACTTGGACGGTGATTAAAAGGATTGATGCTGCTACCAACCTAACTGTTCTAGCAAATTTTCTTGGTAAAATCTATTCCATCTTTCTGTTTCATCTTTCCTTCTCCTCTCCTGCCTTTTCTGTTACAATACATTGTTTTTTCTCACTTTCAAAACTTCCCCTTCAACCTTGAGACCTTTCAGAATATGAAGAAATGAACTCTGTTCTCTAATCAGTGCATGACATCAGTCCCATCACAAATTTGTTACATTTCTAACCAGGTACCTTTGTGCATTCACCTCAGATGGCATTCACTCTATGAAGAAGTCACCTGTAAGCATGCACAAGCAACTTAATTATTCCTTTTTGAATCTTTCTTTAAAATTCTCCTTTGCCAGTATGCCCACAGAAATGCAGATTTTAATTATTCCCTTCCAAACTGTTGGGTGTTGCTTCTGATTTGGTCTCTATCTTCTGTCTCTTCTACAAACAGACAGCAAGCTTTTTGGGCATTGCCTTGTTTTCCTTCAAAACACAGCTCTAGGACCCTGGCATTTTGCAGTAATAAACTTCTTGATTAATGCACAGAGCGTGATGCTTGGGTTACATGCAAAAACTAGAACACTTAAACTGTATTTGATTTCCAGACTTTGAGTTTCTGCCTGCATTTATGTGGGGAAATTCACCAGAACAGATCTATCAGAATAAAAAATAGTTGCTTTCCAAACTTAATGTTCCACTTTTCAGATAAGACAAAAAGTCACTAAATACTCATTGTAATTTGTCAATGTTCACCATATTTACTAAATATTCTATATTTTACAGTTGACATTGTTCAATAAAGCTTTCAGACTTGTGGTGTTTTATAGCTCTGAACTATACATGTGCACAGTCTCAGAACTGACTGGCTTATCCCCATGCCTGTTAGTGGGGCTTGTGAGAGGAGTTGGGGATGGATATAATTACCCATTTATGTTTTAAGTGGAAACAGAAGAAAACTTGGCCTCTGTATCTAGAACTGAAGCTTGTCATTGTACAACCTTTTCTTTTAAATTGGGAGATTATGCAAGCTATATTCATTCAGATTCAGTCTTATGTAAATCATGGCTTTGCAATCAGTTAGGAGTTGTATCACATTAATCTACAGTGACAGTGTTCAACAGAGTCTAGGAAGTTGTTAGATTTTACACTTTGTAAATGACAGTTCTTGATTTCCTGTAATATTTTGGACTGCAGACAAAGCCTTGTTTCAGTAACTACACATTAGCTGGACAGTTACAGATGAAATGCAGAATTGTTGTGGTTGGGTGGTATGATCAACATTCATCACAAGCTAATAACGATGATTTTGAACATCTTAATTGGAGATCACAGAACTCTATGTAGTGTGAAATAAGATGTCTGGATGATTGTAAAGATTTTGACTGGTCCTTGTGCTGATAGACCGCAGGAGATTTTAATATTCTGAAGTCACACCAGATGGGCAATCTGCTGCAGTATATACCTTGGCTCAGTTTTAAGCTGCAACAATTTGATGTCTGATGTGACCTCAAGGGAAAAATAATAAACAGCTACACTAATGACATTTTTTGGTCTCTCTACTTTTGATTTACCTAGGCTTTGACTCATGCAATATTCAGCTTAGGATAGCTGTAGAAAGGCACAGACCGTCTACAATACCAACATAAAAAATGCACAAGGGGATCAGAAATGGAACTGGGAAAAAATGAGTCACTATTATTTAACTTCCTTGTGCACACCTTCCAGTCCTATGTGCAAAATTTGACTTGTTGCAAAATAGGTTTGGAAAAGCACAGAGATATAAGAAAAAAATGGCAAAGGAATCCTAATTTTAAAATGACTATTGTAAAAGTGTACAGATAAGATTTTGATTAATTTTTGTAGCTGCAAGAAATGTAGTCAGTTTTCTGGATCACTGGAGTTAGTTATTCTGGGAGTGAGTAGATAGCAGTACCAGCAGCCCCCTACTCCAAGGCTTTGCTGGATAAATTCTTTCATAGCATATTACTTGGAAACAACCTGAGTCAATGGGACTTCTGTAGCCCTCCATCACAGGCCCTGGAACTGGTCTTCTGTGCATTTTGATATCGCAATTTTCAGAAAAAGTGCTTCCACCTTCTATTGCTGTCATTAAAAACCTTATTGGTTTGACTTTTCTTCTTTGAGAATCCTACAAACCAAGATAGAAGTATGAAGGAAAATTACACGGGACTCTCCCCCAGCACATTATGGGATAACCTGCCTTTGACTTGCCATGAACATTTGACTTGCCATGAAAAGCTAGACAGGTGGAGTGATTTGTTTTGAAAGTGTGATTTGCTGAGATAGGCTTCTTCTTTTTGAAAGGCCACAGATAAACCAATTACACTAATTCCAAAGAAGATGACTTCATATTGTTTAACTCAAAGACAACACATCCAAAGTGGATTATGATAGACAAGGCTGCCTTATGCCTGAGGTCTGCTCAAGAACAAGTGTTGCCATGTGCTGCTAATTAATGAACAAAACTCTTCCTAGAAAAAAGGGTCTAAATGTCTCTTTTTCTAAGTGAGGATGTATTTTTTCATTGAGATGCACAGTACAGTACAGTGAATTAAAGACATTTTGGAGTTTTGTAGCTGAATGTCATTCCCTTTAAATGAGGTACTGGCAGCTAGATGGCTTTGATTGCTGCCAGCTGTCAATACCCCTGAGGAAAGCAGAGATACTTCTGTGATGGAAGAGGAACAAGAAGCCTGCTGATCAAACACATCACAAGTTGTGTCAGAGGATTACTGAGTTAAATAAAATAGATGTGTGTTTACACTCTTCTAGTCATAAACAAGCTGTCTGTGAGCTTTTTTTTTTTCCTATGGAGAACATTTCATACGCAGTATGTTAACTGTTTTTTGTAGCCTCTATTCTTGCATTTATGGAATACATGTCTGTAGATGGAGAGGAAAGGAGCTAAAACAGCCATTTAAAAATGTCTGTCCATTTTCCTTGGGTAAGTACCATTTAAATAGACGAGAGCAAAAATGGTTTACTTGTTACTGTTACTTCTTGTAGTTAATGGATATATGGGCTAGAATTTCAAAACTAGATACCGACAACTTGAAATATGTAGTTAATTCATGGATTCAATACCTGCTGTGCAGTACAAGTCAGGTATTGGTGTTGCACACGGTCAGTTACCTGTTATTTTCTATACGTGTAATTTAGAAATACACACTAGATTATACCTAATTTTGAAAAATGTAGTCCATATGTTTTATGAGCCCTCTTCTGTTTCTTCTCATTCCACCTGCTTACACTTAGTGTTCAGCAGAAAATTAACTGAAAGCAATAAAAGAGGAAGTGAAGGCTAGCAATGCAGTTTAAAAAGTCTAAAAAAAAAATCTTTAAAAGTTTAAACCTGACTTTACACCTATGCATTACCAAGTGGTTGAGAATATAAAATGTTTCTTTGAGTTGTTATGTTCTTTAAAACCTTCAATTTTAGCCTAGTGACACATTGTAAAAGTCTGTGGAGCTGATAAGTGTTGGGTGTAGGTAAATAACCTTAATAGAGATACCTACTGGGAGCACTTGTCCAACCTTAAGAATCTTAATAAAGAAACAAAGAGCATCTAATTATCTTGTATGGTAAGGGAATGTGAAGTTTCTGCATATTCTATTCCTCAAATAAAAAATAGGGTTTTTTTTTTCTTAGTAAATGGCTAGATTTAATGGAAATTAGCTGAAATATATATGAGAATATATCTGAGTGTTGTATGAACACCAAGGTGTCCAATGTCTGCAAAAATTCTTTACAAAACTGATTGTGCCTTCTGAGGCACCAACCAATGCAAACAATTTTGTCTGTGTTATTAAAAGCTCCCGAGAAGCCTCTAATGACAGATAGTTATCATGTAGCAGCCACAGTAGGAAGTCCTATAGTGTTACACATCTTGTCAGTTGTCTTTCTACTTGGAGATTCGTACTGCCTTAGTTAGGAGGCTAATCACCAAGGCCCCTGTTTTCTCCTGAGGCGGTCCTTAAATCTCTTTCAAGAGGTAGAGAAATCCTAGACAATTCACAAACTGAAGAACAGACCAGACTGAACAGTCACCCAACAGCAATCGTGAGAAGGGAACTAGAGAAGGGTTAAGAGCCGGCGGGGGTGATAATAGCATATCTCATTCTTCAGAAGTGGATAGTCTGCATGCTTTTCTCACTGATCCTAACTTAGGCTTAGTTTTGTGCACAGACCAAGGCAATCTAGACTAAGAACAGAAGTTCTTAGAAGTTTCTAGGTTTCTTAGCTTTTCGTTTTTTGTGGTGTGAAGGATACAAATACATTACTGGAATGGGATTTATGAACCAAGTTCACTTTTTGCTCAGATGATACAGATCCATGGTGACTATGAAAAAGCAAATGGAGGCCATAAAAACCAGTCATGAAGGCTGGGTTTACATTTCTCTAATGTGATTCATTTTAATATAATTCCCAGCCTTCTAGATAAGGGAACGANACTCGAGTGCGCTGATCTTTAGAACAGCACTGTGAGGTGGGCAGGCTCACCGCTGTCTCAGAGAAAAAGGAACTGAGGACTAGAGTGGTTCAAATGATTTCTCAGCTGCCGCACACTGAATCTGTGGCTGAGCAAAAGCTCCGGTCCTAAAAGCTCCGGACCAGGTGTGGGGGGGGTCTGTGTGTGGATTTGCTGGCAATCTGCAAGCTGGACCAGCTGGTGAGCCCTGGGTCCGGGCAGGGGTATCAGGCAGGCAGAGTGTCCATGCTGGTATTCTGGGGGACCCATGGGTGTGAGGTGCCTGTGGGACGAGTGTGTGAGTGCTGCGTGTTTGCAGCGAGCACCCAGCTGGACCAGCGAGTTGGGGACCTGTGGGGTGGGTAAGGGGGGCCAGGATCTGGGCTGGGGGGCCAGGCAGGCGGAGGGGCCATGCTGATGTTCANGAACCAAGTTCACTTTTTGCTCAGATACAGATCCATGGTGACTATGAAAAAGCAAATGGAGGCTGTAAAACCCAGTCATGAAGGCTGCGTTTACATTTCTCTAATGTGATTCATTTTAATATAATTCCCAGCCTTCTAGATAAGGGAACGACTAAAATATGCTGTGGCTGTCCTCCCTACATGTACATTCCCTTTCTGTGAGTGCCCAGGAGTAGATGAGTGGTTGTATGTGCGTTGTCTAGCACTGATAGTCAGCGTATGCCGGGGCCAGGGAAAGCTTCTTATCATAGATGTGGCCAAAGAAGCGCCTCTAACAAGTAATGACACGTAACATAAATTGCTTTCGGAATGTTATGTAGGTTGATTCTCTTTTACCTCTGTGATAGTCTGCTAATGTGGGTGCCTGAGTGAGGCTGGGTAAAAGGAATTCCCACCTTCTCTTTTGTGTTTCAACCTCTTAGGCGAGGTGCCTTTTTTAATCTCCCCTATTCTTTCCTTTTGCTTTGAAGGGAGCTTTTATTCAGTATCTTCATCAAGGTATTCTCTTTCTTTTTTTCTTTTTTTAGGCTTTATGACTTGAATGTCTTCCCACCTCAAAACTCGAGTGCGCTGATCTTTAGAACAGCACTGTGAGGTGGGCAGGCTCACCGCTGTCTCAGAGAAAAAGGAACTGAGGACTAGAGTGGTTCAAATGATTTCTCAGCTGCCGCACACTGAATCTGTGGCTGAGCAAAAGCTCCGGTCCTAAAAGCTCCGGACCAGGTGTGGGGGGGGTCTGTGTGTGGATTTGCTGGCAATCTGCAAGCTGGACCAGCTGGTGAGCCCTGGGTCCGGGCAGGGGTATCAGGCAGGCAGAGTGTCCATGCTGGTATTCTGGGGGACCCATGGGTGTGAGGTGCCTGTGGGACGAGTGTGTGAGTGCTGCGTGTTTGCAGCGAGCACCCAGCTGGACCAGCGAGTTGGGGACCTGTGGGGTGGGTAAGGGGGGCCAGGATCTGGGCTGGGGGGCCAGGCAGGCGGAGGGGCCATGCTGATGTTCAGGGGATCTGGAATGTTCGTGTGGTTGTGAACCTGGAGAGTGAGGTGTGTGTGCTGCACTAGTGACCTTCTGCCTCTGCCAGCCCCAGAGGAGGAGGGGACGTGGCTGTCTGTGCCTGTGTCTGGTGTGAGTCCTGGCTGTGGGAGCTGCTGGGAGCTACCTTGTCTGTATGACCGGCTGTGTGACCAGCCGTGTCCATGCCCCCACATGTGTGTCTGTGTACACGTCTGTGTATGTCTGGGATATGTGCTCAGCTTCGCTGCTGGTTGGATCTGCAAAGGGGACGGCAGCAGCCGCATCCCTCAGCCGGGGCAGAGACCCTGGGTCCCCAGGCACGGGGGTGGGCTCCAGCGGCCGGGCAGGAGGAATCCCCAGGCCTGGAGCTGCTGGAGGTGGCAGGGGCTTGCAACAGCTCTTAACATTATGCTTTTGTGTCACTGTGTCATCTGGGTACTTCACAAAACTAGGAATTTTTTTTTCTTACACTGTCTTTTAAAGTTACAAAGGTATTACGGTTATGGAGACATGGACCCCAGTGATTAAGAGCGGTACTGTCAGTGACAAGTCCTTTTAGGTTCCTCCACTTAATGAAATAAAAAGTTCAGCTTAAATCACTTTCAGTGGGTTTGAATCTTGTCATGATGTTGTAGATAATAAAGCTAGAGCCTCTCTAGGGCACATGAGGCCCTTAGTGCCCTGTAAATAAGGAATTCAAAAAAATGAGGGATGAAAAATTGTTTGACATTTTTGAAAATTTGGCTTGTGACATGGTTAATATCACACAGCAGATGTAACATGCCACAGAGGCCACAGCTCACCAGCTGAGGTGAGCTAACTGAGCAGAAATCACAAGGAGAGATTATACAGTTTAGAACAGAAACAGTTTATTACAAGAGAGCTGAAGGGCATTGGCTGTGAATAAGCTAGAGAAATTTATGCCGTAGTTTAACCATCACTTTAAACTCCTGAAGCTGCCAAAAGAGGCATTGCAGCCTTCCCCAGATTACTTTTCCTGCTGCTGTGCTCACAGCACAGTTGTGCTGGACAAAGGGAGGTGATGGCAGAGGGGCAGGCAAAATAAATATTCCATTTTTAACTTGGACCAGTTTCTCTGTCTAGTTTACCACCTGGAAGCACAAGCTTTTGTGTTGGCACAAGTGAGGAGTTAATATAAAGATGGGAATGAATGGCTGAGCAAGGCAATAGGAAGGCATCTCTTTATTCAGCTGGTCTGTGCTGCATAAAAATGACTGCAGAATTATGGCACTGTAATTGCTCTGTGGATAAGTAGGAAAATGGATTTCCTTATAGTTCATGCCATAATTCAGGTTGGAAAAGACCTCTGAAGGTTACCTAGTCCCAACTCCTGGTCAGAACAGAGCTTGCTTCAACCGTAGTTGAAGTGACTCAGGGTCTTCCTCAGTTGGGTTTTGAATGTTTCCATGGTGGAGATGACACAACCCCTTTGGGCAGCCTGCTCTTAACCCCTCTTTGGAAATAATTTTTTCCTTATGTCCAATTGGAGTTTATTTTGTTGAAGCTAGTGACAGTTGTCTCTTGTCTTTTTTCCTGTGCAGGTCTAAGAAACTGTCTCTGTCTTCTCTATAACCCCTCTTTAAATAATGAAATAAAAAGAATAAAGTGAAAGAAATAAAGTAAACCTCCCAATAGCCTTCTGTTCTGCAGGTTGAACAAATCGACCTCCTCTCAGCCTCTATTCCTATGTCTTGTGCTCCAGCCTCCTGACCATCTGAGCGGCTCTCTGCCGTACTCTGTTCAGCCTGACAACAGCTCTCATCTCGGGGAGCCCTGACCTGATCACTGCATTTCAGATGCAGCCTCCATAGTGCTGAATAAAGGAAAATAATCACCTTTCTTGACCTGCTGGCTAAGCTTTTGCTAATGCAGCCCGGTATGTGGTTAACCTTTATCACAACGGGGTACATTGCTGACTCATGTTGAACTTATGGGCCATCAAGAAAGCTTCCTCGCTGGTCTGTTTCAGCAAAGCTGTCTTCTAGCCCTGCCTGTACTGTTGCATGGATTTTCTCCTCCTGCCTTGCATGTGATTGTGTGAGATGAAACAGCAAAGTGATTCAGAACACTTTGAAACAAGCCCAAGTTGAAACTATTTCCCAGAGTGGAGTCTTAGCCTTTTAGGGCCCTTGGAAATCTGCAGTTTATCGTCTTTCCGTTCCTCCCTCTCGGTCTACTAAGGTTCACCGTCCCAGCTTTGCTTTCTACCCATCCGTGAACCTTCTCTTCAGAACTTAAGAGTAAACATAGTTAATAGCAAACCCTTTAAAAATTAAGAATATAGAGGAGAAAAGAAAAGGATAATAATGCAGAAATACACAATATTTTATCTTTGAGATTATTAGGACTGTGGCACAGATAGTAGATTGTATAAACAATCCAAAGGGAGACTGCGAAACTGCGTGTGTTACTTACATTAGAATGTCACCTCAGATAAAGCTCTTGTAAAAGTACATTTTGTTTCCTTTGTAACAATTTTGCTTTTGAAATTACTCTGCATGAAACTATGTTTAATCGTTACCAGTGTGACTATCCCTATACTGTTCAAATGCCTTCTCCTACTTCATTTCTTATCAGTAACAGCACTCCAAACAGTTGTCTCAGTATTCATATCAAAGGAGACAAAATTCAGACCTCTGAAGGACTGAATTGCCTTATGCATTTTTTGTTCGTCACAGAGAACAAAAAACATACTTTCAAGTGCACTAGGTGTATTTGTAGTGCCTTGCCCATTCTCATTCTTTTCTCCATTGTTATAATTGAATTCATAAAACAGGGGTTTTTTTGTCTCATAAATGTAACATTCTTCAGGAACAGAGCAAGAACATATACACAGAAATCACTGAAGAGACACCTCTATTGGAAAAAAAACCCTCTTACTTTCAATATTGAAATATGCAGATTTAATAAATGATGACATTAAATGAAAAAGATAAATTTCTTGTTTGCTCACCTTAAAAACACTAAGTTTCACTAAGCAAAGTAATTTGGGAATAATTTATTTAATATTCTTTTTCTACTATAATAATTTTAAAATAGAGACACACCTAATGAAGGTATCATTTTAAGGGGGAAGAGAGTGTCATGATAAGATTCAAGTGTGTAGATTAGATTCAGTAGATGCTCTATATTCTACAATACAGTAGCTCTGAGAAAAACATCTATTGTGTCCCTTCAAGTTCTTGCAGCATGCTAAGAGTTTATTTTGCTATTACATCTATCTCAGACATGCTAAGAGACTACTTTGTCATTATATCCATTCGGCACAACAGCAGATTATTTGTCCTGAATTTGACAAGGTGAGATTGAGCCACACCAGTTTGAGAAATGGTGACAGTTAGAAAAGTTCGTGTGGTTTGGGTTATTTGTCCCACCAATTTTGTTCCCAGTTTTTCTTTCCAGTTATGTAGAATAATGCATGAAAAATAATACATGCAAAATTTTTCAGAATAAGTATGACCGGTTTCATGAATAATTCATTTCTGTCTTGTATGACTTCATTATGTCATGTATAACTAGCACTTTGTACTGTCAGACTGAAAAGCTACAAAAAATGTTTAACCTTGCAGTATAAATTCATAACTTGTAATTTGAAAAGTTACATGATATTTCACAAGTCCTAGCATTTTCAAGTGCGCTTTCCCAGATACCTTATTTAAGGTTAAAAAATACAAGACTTAGAGCTATTTTTTCCACTCATAGAGGTCTGCTTTTTATAGAAACAAATTGTATATTTAATAATCTTCACTGGCCTAACAGCTCTCATAAGACCAATAGCTGAAAGTAATTCCTTTAATTGTGCAGCATAGCTAAAGCCATAGCTAAATATTTCATCAGTTACGTCAGATAAGAGAGCATCATATTACACCCATCTTCTAAGAGAGGAATCTCTGGCACTAGTCAGAAACTACTGAGTATTGTTCGTTCAATGCCTAAACAACAACACAGCTGTGATTTGAAGCCTGGAGAGTGACATGGCTCATCTGGTACCTGCACGATTGGTTAGTTGATTGTTCCAGGGGGAAGAAGATAAAGGTTTCATTCGAGAGTGTATTTGCAACTACAACTATTTGGTTGTGTTTGTATTAATGTTCTTTCATTCAGTTCCATGGGTGCTGACCAGAGAATGCGTTTCTGGAGAAAATGTTCCGAGAAGGGTGGTGAGTTGCATATGAGTCAGTTTGCCTTGGGATGTCCTGCAGAAAAAGACGTGAAAGAAAGCCAGCCTTCCTCTTCTTGCATCTCTCAAACTATGCAAAATAAGTTGCAAAGTCCTACCTTCCATAATAATGTGATCCACACATAGTAAGGAAATACCACTACTATTTTGTTTGAGACGCCAAAATTAGGTGCCTGAAATTCCCCTTTAGAGGTGTTTTGAAGCCCACACTTCTCTCCACTGAACATAGAAGGAACCTAGGCACGTACTTTAGGATTTTTTCCTTTTAACTTTAAGGTTATGACAGATGCAAAGTAAATCTCATACTTAGGGTTTTTTCACAATGTGATCTCTGGTTTTCTAAAATTAGTATTCATGGTTACTAACAGTTGCACCTCAGCGGTATTTAGAAGCTGCATTCAGGGTCAACAATTTCATTACCTAGTCATAAATTCAGTTAAGAGCTGTGTGTACAGATCCTCACTGACTTGCCAATGTGTCCAGTAACGAACAGAATCAGGATTAATTGGTAAGTATTACCTCTCCAGTGCCCTTCAGTTGCAGTGCTCCAAGCAGGCTTAAAAAAACTTCCTGGTTTTGTTTTAATTGCTTCATTTTTCCATCACAATCTGGAGGCGAGGAGAATCATAGGGATTGATAATGGATTTCTTTTTTGGGTAAATAAGCTTTGTTTTGCATTTTAAACTGTTGAACAGGGTTGTTTTTTTTCTTTCAAATACATGTTTTTCCCTTTAAGCATACCATTATGTATATATCTCATGTATGCAGAGAAAAGATCACTACGCAGAAATGGAACATGAATGACATTTTGCTATCGTGTATCATCATGGTTTTAAAAATAATATGTTTGTTCAGATTTCTCTCTTCTCAAAATGTGATCCAAGAGCAAGGCGACCTCGTGACAACTAACAATTACAGGCAAAACATCTCAGAAATAGTCTTTAAAGGATGAAGCCTCAGGCAAGTTCTGTTTCTTGTAATGTCAGAGGAAAAGTTAATACAAAGTGAGTCTTCAAATGAACAGAAACTAATTTGATACTTGGCAGTAG
Organism: Aramus guarauna; assembly: GCA_013400195.1. Classification (NCBI taxonomy): domain Eukaryota; kingdom Metazoa; phylum Chordata; class Aves; order Gruiformes; family Aramidae; genus Aramus; species Aramus guarauna. Next base: position 302,905 of record VXBL01003752.1, on the reverse strand, counting down.
CTAAGGAAAAACTTCTTTCTTCTTTAACTTCTTATTTTGTTTTGCTTTTCTTCTTCATGCAGAGAGATTTTGTAGTTTTTCATACTTCTTCATCAAACCTTTAAGGCAGAAGAGTCTAGATAAGACAAGTGATTCATTGGGCCAGACTTCCCAGGTGAAAAGTGTGTGTTAAAATTACATGTGAAGAAGGCAGATAGGAATTTTTTAGTCACCTATCCCCCACAACAGCCTGGCATGTGAGATTATGTGGCGATGCAAATTTGTTCACTAAATTCCATTTTCCCAGTCTTTGAACCAGCGGTAATACTGGGAATGCAACTACTGCTCTTCCCCATTCGGTATGCAGGTCACTGCAACATTGCTGGTTCAGAAGCTCCTCCTCTGGCCTGCCATCACCTTTTCACGTCAAAAAAAGTTGCTAAAGACATCAGTTCTAAACCCAAAGAGGACAAAGAGATGACTCTGCCATCATTCCTGTATGGAGGGGTTAGCATAATGCTTCCTCAGAACACCTGACCTTGCGATGTCATTGCAACAAATTAATTCTGGCCTATAGGTAACTTATTTGTGTAGAAGTTGGCAGAAATTGGATGATTTATCAATCTCGTCCTTCATTTGCAATTGTAAGTAGAGTATTGAGTAGGCAAGTTCTATTTTCATCATACAAATTGACTGTCTGGGACAGAATTATTCAAATACTAATCCTAATTTGCACCCAGTGCAATACTATTAAAGTCAAAGGGTAAAGCAGGTTTTTTGACCTCACACAGCAATTGCCCCATTTATTTTTCACTGTGTTCTGTTTGATGCTTTATTTATTAGAGAGTAAGGACTGTTCGTAGTGTGCAATTGTATTCCCACGGATGAAGAAGAAAATTTGAAGCCCTTTTCTGAGGCAGTGTTTTGCAGTTGAGTGCTCTGCTCTGCATTGCTGAGGCGTGGTTGTCACCAATTCATTAATCTTCCTCCTAGCCCAAGTTTGAAAGCAGTGATAACTTCACATGGTCAATATAGATCTTGGAGCCTCCTTACCCTTACTGTGTTGCTGGAAGGGTTTCTGGCATTAAGGATGTAGCTGCATAAAAGAGAACGAGTTTGGAATTGACTGCTTTTTTTTTTTTTCTTTTTTCTTTTTTCTTTTTCAGAAAATGTATTTAACTTGTTATTACATCTTCTTTTCTATCACCTTGGTTATCCCCAGAGTTTCCTTCTAATCTTTAGTGATACCTGTATTCATTATTTACTTTTAAAGTTTTCAAACAATTTCCTTTATGTTTTCCCTCATGCTCTCATCTCATCTAGGGATATCTTCTGAGTAGCACTTGCAAATTCAGCTCATTATCATTACTTAATTCCTCCAAAGACACATTTCTTCTACTGTGAAGTCTACACATTTTTGAAAATTGTTGGACAGCTTGTGTTTTAGAACCCCACTGGTTTGGTGGACAAACATTGTTTCATTAGTGACAAAGTTTGAATGCAACAGACTGCCCATATCCACCCATGTCTATTTTTTTAAAGCTTTTGATGACGTTTTCTTCAGGATTATTTTTTTTCTTGTTTAATATCAATTAAATATTAGTGCCTTTCCCAGTATGATACCATGATAATATGTGACTCTGTGTAATAATAATAAATTAGAAAAACACAATGCCAGGTAGCTGATTTTTATAATGTAAGCAACATGATTGACTAGTCTTGCTTTGTATATATGCTTTTTGCATGCAAGGATAAGTAATAAAAATAATTGGTGGATTTTATATATAGTTCAAAGATTAATCCTTATCCAACAGCTATATACAAGTTGATAAGATGAGGGGAGACATACAAGCAAAATTACCACGGTGAAGCCCAACACTTTAATTCCATTTGTTTCTTTTTTTCTGGTCCATCCTACAGCCTGTCCTCTAAAGCAATGTCCTGCTCTCCCACCTTCTTTCTTTCTGTCTCCATTATGGATTTTGATTTGAACTATAATATACAGGGACTCACTGTCATGAAGCAAATAAATGGAATCCTGTAGAGCACTTGCCTACACACTTTACAACTTTTCTTGTTCATGAATTTGTATCTTAAATTTATTGTTTTAATATCTCAAAGTCCAAGAGCTTATTAACTGCTCAGACACTCAGAATACACTTTTTCTGATCATATGCCACTCATTCTAATGGCTTTGTTTTTTGAAGGACCACTAAATCTTATAAGCAGGGGTTTAATTTCCTCCTTTGAAAGAAAAAGGAAAAAATGATGAAAGTATTTGATGTTGGCTGTATAGCAATGAGGTATTCATCTCTATTTCTGTCTGTTGAGATGCTTTTTAGGCTAATAATTGGGAAATGATCATTGTAAAAAGCTATATTACAGCAACAAAAAATGACATATGCATTGCACTGATAGGATTTTAATATTGAAATCAATTTTTCATAATATTGTATGGGGAAGCATGAACTTTTCACTCTTAAAATGTATTTTGAGAGTTTCAAGAATACTTATTATCTCTAATTATTTCATGTAAATTTTGATTCCCCCACTTGCATTGTTTAGTTAATAAGTACTGGAATTTTAAATTCATGTTCTCTCACATTTTTTCATTATTATGATGAGCATTTTATCTTCTTTGGGCATTTATATTTCCATAGGTAATAAGCATACACAGTTGTTGCAAATCTCCTAATTCTGAAGTGTTTTCTGCAGTTTTTCTCTCTGTAAATTTAATTACAACAGTTCGCTAATAGAATAGTCGGCGAGCATCAGGTGTGGGGCAGAACGTAGATGGGGAAATTCTAAATGTGGAGAATTACTTAAAGGAAGAGGAACCTGAAGAAAGACCTGAGCCACACAGATTAAAAAAACTATTTCTTGTAGCCCTCGGTATAAAAGTGTTTCAGATTCAGTAGGAGAACATGGCAAGGTGGGCTTTTTGGTAAGGTCATCTCCATCTTACCTTCGGGGTACTAGGGTCCATCTTCATCGGAACTTTATACAACTAGGAAAAACTTTCTAAGTCTTAATTTTGTCCTGCAGTAAGCACGACAGCAGGTAGGCTAGCACCAGCCCTGGCAAAGCATCACACTAGAAGAGGGTGTACACACGGGAGAAGTGTTGTGCAGGCTGCGTGCCGGACACAGCCGGTTCCGGCCAGCTCCAACCCACCCACCGCAGGGCACAGCTCAGCCCCACAGACAATGTGGGGGCACCTCGGGGTTTAAGAAAGCACAAAACCCCCCGCATAGGCAGCGAGGAGTAAAACTGTGAGAAACATCCCTACGGACGCCAAGGTGAGAGAAGGAGGAGGGGGAGGAGGTGCTCCTGGTGCCTGAGCAGAGGTTCCTCTGCAGCCGGTGGTGAAGACCGTGGTGGGGCAGGGGGAAGGTGTGAGGAGGAAGGAGCAGCAGAAAGCAGCTATTATGGACTGACCCCAACCTCTGTTCCCCATCCCCCTGCACCCCTCATGGCGGGAGGAGGTAAGGAGTTGGGAATGAAGGAGTGATGTGGAGCCTGGGAGAAAGTGGGGGATGGAGGGGGGACAGGAAGTTTTACTTTTTGTCTTTGTTTTTCACCATCTTGTTCTATTTTAATTGTCAATAAATTAATTTAGTTTTCCCCAAGTTGAGTCTGTTTTGCCCATGATGGTACTGGTGAGCAATCTCACTGTCTCACAAGCTTTTTCATCCTATTTTCTCCCCGATCCCTCTGTAGAGGGGGTATGAGTGAGCGGCCGGGTGGGAGTTTGGCTGTTAACCAAACCCACAACACAGAATTATACATGGTCTCTAGTTCTGTCAGACTGACTGTCTGTAACTTTTTCCTCTGAGTAAAAGGGACACAATGATACTTCTCTTGCAGTAGTACCACAGGCATTAATTAGCTGTTGCTTATAAAGTGATACCTCCTTGTTACTCTTAATAATTACGCAGTGAGTAAATAGTGTGTAGTGAATTTAATAGTGAGTTTAATGTATTTTGTTAAACAATCAGGAATATCACAAATACAGACTTCATGAAGAAAATATTTCAAGTAAAAATGTGTTGGGATGTGTCCCTTGGTTAGTATCTTTTATTTTAGTATTGACAAAATTATCAGTCACTTCAGAGCAGAATAATTATTTTATTAATAAGAATTAATACCAGATATTGATACTAATTAATGATGCCAATACAATTCTGACCATCCCACTTCCTTTTTAATGATCAGCTGAGCCATTATTTCCAAGGCATTTTAAGACACAAGATTAATTGTATTTAGGTGCAATTACCTGTTTGTTCTGGGTAGTAATGGCCTATTGACTTTTTGAGATGATGGCATGAGATCAATGGGGATTTGGAGAAGATGGGTAAAGTAAGTCCACAAACACCAATGTCTTGAGGGACGTAAATATCTTCACCTTCGCTACTTTGCTTTATGCAGTCAGAATTAGACACAGACAGTTACCGGCCGGTGTTCTCTTATTAGCCTCTCTGAAACAAAAGGGGAAAGCTCAGTCTACTTTGAACACAGTACTGACCCACTACTTGATTAGTATCAGGTTAACCTTTTTTATTGACATTTTCTGAAAAATAAAATAAAATAAAAAAAAAGAGTGGGGATAGGTTAATAATGGAGGTAGCAGCCGCTCTAGTCCTTTTTATTCATACCATTGGAAAAAAGCATAGGGAGATGAGGGCTGCTATGCCAGGGCAACGTATTTCCTCTTCCAGTATGTAGTTCTGGTCTTAGCACATACAGTGCGTCCTGTTCTGATGTGGGGCTCGGTTCTGGTACATGTGCTGTCTGCACTTAGTGCAGCAAGGAAATAAGCCGCAGATTTTACGGGAGGTTTTAGTGTTCTAATGGAGATGGATCCTTGTCCCCGGGGTAAAAGCCACTCTTACATAGTCACTAATATGTATGATGTACTACAGGAATCCAATACATCTGCACAGTTGATTGATAGGTTTCTTTTTTTCTTTCTTTTTTAGTCTGAGGCTCAACTGTAAAATTCCTCCAAGCTATACTTCACCTAAAAAAAAAAAAAAAGAAAAAATTAAAAAAAGAGGTATACTTTCAAAATTATTTAGTTTTTTAATTTTTTTTCTTTGAAGTCATCTATCTCAAAATATCTTGGTACAAAAATAATTTGGAATATTTTTTCATGTACAATGAGTTCTGACTTTATCTCTTATTTAAGTAACAACCACTTGATTTTTTTCATTTACCGATTTTTGAATTTAACTATTTTGTAAATTTGCAGAGGATATTACATATAGATTTATGGTAGGATATTACAGGTAGCTTTATGGTTTTGCATGTGGTACTGTGGTTTCTGTGTCTCCTGTAAACTCTTGTTCAACGGTTGAGAATCTTTTTTCTCCCAGATACAGAGAAAAGCTGCTGGTTTCAAGTGGCTTATCCAGCAGCTCTGCTTACATTTTGAAATTTGTTTAGCTGCATGGACCCAAACAGATCTGCAAAAGGGAGCTGAGAAGCAAGCCAACCAGAAATCCCAGTAGCTTTTGTAAGTTCTGTCAGCTAGTTAGCCAAGTTCTGATGAATATGGCAATCTAGGTAGGTGGTTATGCCTGAAAGTATGGTTTTCATGATTTCACTGGAAACTGTTGACTAGGGTGATTAAGTAAATAAGTCCTCTGTGCTCCAGAAAACCTGTGGAAAAAAAAGGAAAGCTGAGCTTTCAGATCTGTTTGTCAAATGCTTCTCATCATTTGATATAAGTACATAGTCACATTATTTGCAGATTAAGTATTTATTTACTTATAAAAGTAAGGGGTTTTGCACATGAAAAATGCCTATAAATTTCCCTGGGCCTACTCACATCATTACAGTTATTTACGTAAACTTTTTATAGAACTGGGGCCTTGTGATCTTGTCTATATCTTCATGCAGAACAGTCAAAGGTTGCACCCTATGAAGGGCTTTCAGGTGGATGAATACATGACAAAGGAAAATGGCTCCCTTTAAGACAATAATATGTTTTTTTTCTGCAACACACTGCATTAACTCTATTTCACAAAGGAGCATCTGCTCCAATGACAACATTGGTTGAACTATACAGTTTTAGAGTGCCGTACGTAGAAGTATGTGCCTTGATGACCTACTAAGTTTGCTAGTCTATCTTGAACCTTGGGACACTGGCACTAATACCAGCAGCACTAACAAAGCTATCATTAAGAGTATCTTTGTTACAAACCTGCCTTCATTTTTTCTGTACAAACACCTGAGAATTTTTTTCATTTACTAAGATTTAAACCGAATGGCAATAAATGACTAAGAGCAAAGTTTCATGTGTGAGACCTTTTTTCAGTATCTTTGTTTAGTTCTTTGAAGTTCTGTGGCAAAGAATAGAAAACATTCCTTTACTTGGGATTCTTTCTGTCTTTCCACCATGCCTTGCACCCTATACCTTGACAAGAGGAACTTTGTACTCCTTCAGTGCAAAGAATTATTGCCTACTAGCCATGACTGTAATGAAGGTTTCTGACTCTGACTGCATGAAAGTGATATTGCTGACAGAATGCAGTCTTCAAATTTGGGAGTCCTCCTGGGGTCAAGCTTTCCAATATTTCTGTCTTTACACAAGATCAGTTACATTTGAAGAGCCATCACATTTCCCTAGAATAGTGTAAACTAGTCAGCTGCTCCAGGACATAGGTGTGGGTTTGGGTACGTAAAATGGAGAGTTATTAAAGCTAAAGGAATTTTGGACATCAGATATGGAAATGGATGTGAGCTTATTGGTGTGGGGTTTGGTAAGTATAGGAAATATCAGCATAGAAAATGTACTCCTTTTTTTCTGGAAATATAGAATACATCTGAGCAGGACACGCTATTGGGGAGCCTGTAAAAGCAACACATTGACAGCACTCAAAAAGCAAAAGACAAGGATGGAGACTAACATGGTGCTGAGAAGACAGTGGTTAAAGGTAAGGAGATGGCATAAGAAGAAAATGCAGAAGAAGCCCGTGGCTCACCACCATGACAGTTTAATATCTAAGCATTCTCCAGAAAGGCTACAAGGATTCCTAGCACCCATGCATTTCTTCTGCATCATCCGCTTGCACAACTGAGCCCTCCTTACTGCTGCCCCATTCCACCATGCACAGCCCTACAGAAATCCTTGCTCTGACACTCACAGCTCCCTGACAAAGCACCCTTTATCAGTGAAGCATTTTCCAGGATGTGCGTCGGCGTGAGAACCATCAGGTAGGTGGTATGACAGGTGCTGGAACATACTCTGAGTGGTAAAACAGGCAGTGTGTAGAGCTCTCCTATCTAATATAAAGAAGCTGCTTATTTAAAGCAGTGCAATTGTATTAGCAAGTTACTTGCCCTCATCTTGTTTAGAGCTACCTTGGGAATCTCCCGGTGCTGCTGCTCTGTATTATCTAGGCATAGTCTGTCTAACCCCTCAACTGAGCACAGGGAGAGTCTCGGTGTGCCGTATACACACTGTGCAGCAGTGACGATCAGCCCAAACGCGGTATTATCAAGTGGTCCTTCCTTGTTGTATTAGCTGAGTTAGCTTAAGGAAGAGAGGCAATAGCAGAGTGTTTGAATTTGTATAGCTCTCTTCCAGGCGTAAAATGTAGTTTACACGTCCATTAACAACAGGGTTCAAACCTATTTGATATTTAGCTAGTCTGGTATTTGGCATGTGGACAAAAAAAAGCAAAGGCAAAAAGGAAACATGAAATTTTGTTTGAAGCAAACTTGTCCCCTCAATCACCCGTAATTATGTACCTAGAAAATAATTCCAAGAATAATAGGCTGAGATCTGAGAGCTGTGTAAAGGTTATTTGTACAGAAAAATATTTATAAACACTGTGGTTTTAAAAGTATGAATGTATTTAAATAAAATATATGCACTTATAGTCTCAATGCAATTAAAGATTGCCATGTAAGAATAAATATTCAGTTGCAATGTGTCAAGCACATAAATGAGAAGGATTGTCGTGCATGTGAAAAACTCCATTGTTCTGCTGGTTCTGAAGTAAATGACAAAAATCACAGAGTAATTTGCATAACTTGGAGATTAGAAATGTATCCCTTTATCCTTATTAATATATTTGCCCTTCTTAATTATAAAGATTTGAATCTTATTTTAAAATAATTTCCTACAAAATATTCTTGGGGATAGAAGCTGCATGTTAATTCTGAATGGATTATTTGCCTAACCTTACAAAAGAGATAAATTGCTTCTATTTAATAATAGCCAATTTTTAAAAAAGGATTTAGGATATCTGGCAAAAAATTGACACCTGCATAGGAATAGGGTTCTCATCATTGGTTTAGTTGTTTTTATCTGTCATTCTGTGATTCTATGATAGCCCTTTACCCACAAAAGTTACATTTCTGTTATGTCAGTTACAATTTCCTGTACATAAAAAATTACACAATATAGAATTTCAGATAAAATTTTGCCTATGTTTGTAAGACTTTTAATTTAACTCAATGTCAGTTCTCCTGTATGTCAGTCTGTAACACAAGGATCTTGACTGATTCACAGAGTCACAGGGTTGTTTGGGTAGGACAGGATCTCTGGAGATCATCTAGTCCAACCCTCAGCTCAGGGCAGAGGTGGCCCAGGTCCATGTCCAGTCACAGTGTAGATATCTCCACAGCTGGAGACCTCACAACCTCTCTGGGCCACCTGTGCCAGTGTCTGATCACACTCACAGTAAAAAAAGTGTTGTCTTGTGTCCGGATGGAATTTCATGTGTTTCAATTTGTGCCCGTTGCCTCTTGTCCTGGTCACTACTGAGAGGAATCTCTCTCTTTTTCGTTCCCTCCCATTAAGTATTTATATACATTGATAAGACCCCTCTGATCCTTCTCTTCTCTGGGATGAGCAGTCCCACCTCTCCCAGCACCTCCTCATATGAAAGATGCTCCAGTCCCTTTATCGTATTTGTGGACCTTTGCTGGTCTCGCTCCAGCAAATCCATATCTTGCGCTGGGGGTACCAGAAGAGGATTCAATACTCCAGATGTGGCCTCACCACTGTTGCATAGCAGGTACAGCAGATTCATCTGATGAATTCAGAGACGTTGCAGATAACTGGGGACAACATCCTTGATTTGAGAGGAAATCTGAATATTGAAAGGAAAAGAATGATGCATTTCTTTAAAATATGTGTTCTGTAACTGTTTGTGAAGGAAGGAAGTGGTTAATGACTTTCACTGATGCCTTCCAACCTATCTTTTGTTCATTTTCCTCAAAGTGTTTAATATCTTGATACCTTCAGATATTTGTTTCCAAGATGGAAACAAAGGTTAATAACAAGGGAGCATGGAACTGCTAAAGAATTGTGGCATAAAACTGTCAGAGGCATTGTGCAATGGAAAAATAGACACTGATACTGAGAGGAGGGAGGAAGGAATGAAGGGCCAACACACAAACTCAGTGATGGATATAAGTGGCAGAATGGGAAACAAACTAACTCCTAGCAGGCAGAGGAGAGGAAGAGGAGGAATCGGAACTATGAAAGCATACACACTGTAGAAGCTCATGCTCTGGGAAAAGAAAGTTCCTGTTTTGAAGAAGTGGAAGCAGGACACATTGAAAAATTGATGGAACAAAATAAGCTGAATATGACCACACAAGGTCATGAGGGAAATAAGTGGCAAAAAAAGCTTCTGTGGAGGTCTTCCTGCTTCCATGCCCTGGCTTCCACACAAAGAAAGAAATTTTATCAATCTAGATGATCAGTAAAAACAGGATGTGCAGTGTGCCACAGCATATATCTACAGGTAAGCATTGACACAGTGTAGAAGACAGTCCGTTCTTTCAATAGCATGGTTTCTGCTCTATTCCCCACTCAGAGCTCTGTAAACATTGCATTCTACCACAATTTTTTTTTCTATATGTCTTGATAATGTTAAAAAATCCCACAGATGTTCTTTATAATTTTGAGACCTTGTCTTGAAGGTCAACTCAGTGCTTTCCATTATGATAGCGGCATGACTCGAGTCATAGATTCATCAAATCATAGAATGGTTTGGGTTGGAAGGGACCTTTAAAAGTCATCTAGTCCAACCCCCCTGCAGTGAGCAGGGGCATCTTCAACTAGATCAGGTTGCTCAGAGCCCTGTCCAACCTGGCCTTGAATGTTTGCAGGGATGGGGCATCTACAACCTCTCAGGGAAACCTGTGCCAGTGTTTCACCACCCTCATTGCAAAAAATGTCTTCCTTACATCTAGTCTGAATCTCCCCTTTTTTACTTTAAAACCATTACCCCTTGTCCTATCACTACAGGGCCTACAAAAAAGCCTCCCTCCGTTTTTCTTATAAGCCCCCTTTAAATATTGGAAGGCTCCTATAAAGTGTCTCTGGAGCCTTCTCTTCTCCAGGCTGAATAACCTCAGCTCTCTCAGCCTGTCCTCACAGAAGAGGTGCTCCAGCCCTCTGATCATCTTCGTGGCCCTTCTCCAGACTCTCTCCAACAGATCCATGTCTTTCTTGTACTGGGGACCCCAGAGCTGGATGCAGTACTCCAGGTGGAGTCTGGAGAGCAGAGGAGAGGAGGAGAATCACCTCCCTTGACCTGCTGGTCACACTTCTTTTGATGCATCCCAGGATACAGTTGGCCTTCTGGGCTGCAAGCGCACATTGCTGGCTCATGTCCAGTTTCTTGTCCACCAGTACCCCCAAATCCTTCTCTGCACTGTGGTTCTCTGTCCCTTCATCCCCCAGCCTGTATTGATACCGGGAGTTGCTCTGACCCACGTGCAGGACCCTGCACTTGGCTTTGTTGAACCTCATGAAGTTCACATGGGCCCACTTCTCGAGCTCGAGTAATGATGGAGTCTCTGAATTCCGGTGACTCCTGCTAGGGTAGGAAATACTTCATTTGCCTCCTGGTCAGGGAGAGCTTGTTGCACATGGAGAGTGCTGTAGTAGATGGAAGGTAGCTATAAGAAACCTAACCAAACATGAAATGCAGGCTAGAAATAAAAGTAACTAGTAAAGTTGTCATTCTTACAAAAAACCCCAACCAAACAAAAAAAATCAAGGACACAACATTTGCAAGCAGCAATTTTATTCAGAGTCCTCAAGGTACAGTAGCACTATTGAAAGTGTCTCACTTAAGCAAGCTTCAAAGTTTTCAAAAGGCAGAAGAAATCAGTGAACCTCTGGTTGAGATCTATTATCAACATAATCTTAACACTGCTTTTGACCCATCATTCTGTTATCTGGAGGCTCTATCTTCTTAGCAGCATCTCTTTATCTTTGGTCTCCATAAACTTGTCCATCTTCTGGTGACAAAAAAGACCTGGCTTCAAATGCCACCATTCAACGATAAGAACTAAGTGTGGGTGCCATCTATATATCCTCTGAATTTCAGTGTGGCTGACAGTTAGAGATTGGAATATCAGAAATAGCTATGGGGATTTGGAGATTAGTAGTAACATAATTTGATTGATTTTATGATCTTAATTTACCCAGGATTTACAGAGGCCACTATATACCAATGATTAACTGGATCTCTTTGCTGTTTTGTAAAAATACTTACTTTGTATTTACATATAGTGTTTACTTAGTATGGACTTTGAGGTTTTGTATCTGATAAGTCTTCATATTTTTCTTTAAAATAGTCCTTCTTTTGCAAAACAATGTACTCATGATCTAGTGGTGTCTTCACGATCAAATTTTAATCTAGTTAGTATTGTTTATTCAGCTATTCAGCTATGTATCAAAATGAGATCTTGGATAGAGCAATTATTATGAAAGAAGAGGGTATAGCTTTTAGAAAATGATATTGCATATATTCTACTTTTTATTCAGACTTTTTACTAGATTTGACATCTGCCTGGACTTGACAAGCACAAACATGAATCAAATGACATAAGAAATCATATTTCTATTTGAGGGAGATAAGAAAAATAGAGTAGCTGTAATTAATTCCTGAAGAACAACAATAACAATTTGTAGCCTTTTTCCCTGGGGGCAAGAGGGGGTAAAATGCTCCCCTTCCTACAATTATTTGCATTCACAGTTTGAAATTATTAGGGATTACCGGGTAGCACTGATTCAGAATGAGCCGATACGGTGGCACATGTTTGCGTTAGCGAGCCTCCTCTCCGCAAGCTGTGCCTCATGCTGCCAGGCACTTGCTAGCCGCACTTGCCTGGTGCTGCCAAGGCTAGCTGCTAGCACCCTGTACGTGCCACTTTTTTCCTCACCAGCTGCTCTCGGCCAACCTTACATTGCTGTGGGAGCTGCCCACCCCCGCCTGTCCTCTCCATCCCTCCTCAGCCCTTCAGCCATGGCCTTCAGCTGTGCCCAGCACCACTGCCCAGCCTTTCCCACAGCCATGCCGTGAGCTGCTCCTCTCCCCGCAAGCCCCCAGAGTCCCCTGATCTACCTAAGAAATTATTCCTTTCCTTGGAACAATGCTTTCCATGACAGCTTGCATCCACTGCAGTGAGACTTGAAGATACGAGGAGGCAAAACATTTATGTGATCGTCAATGGGATTCATGCATAGGCTAAGACTGACCATGGACATTACTGCATTTAGAGCAGAAAGTTTTAAAAAAAGTCCTTTACATAATTCTTCTGTCATAATCTTTTGTACATGTAGATGTATGTGAGTCAGGCTATTTCTGCAAGCTGGGAAATAAAAAAAAATAAAAAATTAAATGTTTAGGACATTTAGGACTGTTGGATACAGTGATGGCAGAAGCCACATAATTATACAGACGCATAAGGCAAATTTAATTTAAAAAATGGGCAATGGACAACTGAATGAATTTTTGGGTCTTTTGGTTCCAGACTTCAACTTTCACAATTTTTCTTCAGTAAGGTCATTAGATGAATGTACCCTGTATTTGCATTCCTAGTGATTTATGAGGGGGTTTGTTGACTGTTCCTGCTTTTCTGCGGAAAGAAAATGTCTTTCTAGTCTTTTAGGAAAGCAAATCCTGGTTAATGGCATCTGCCAAGTCTTAAAGTTTTTACATTATTGGTAAAATGCTGTATGGCTTAAGATATGAAACATTTTTATTTGAACTGTATTCCTCTGCTGGATTCTGTCACTCATCACTCCTCACTGCATCACTATTTTGTGTGATATATAACAGCATTGCTTTCTCTGACAAAGCAAAAGAAATCAAAAACCGAGAAAAAACCTAGCAAATATGTCACATCTTTGAGGCAGAGCTGAAGGAAACCTTTCAGAAACAAGATGGTCACATTTAATTATTCTAGGTCGTTCAAGATAAAATCCATCATATTGTTATGTTCTGAGGTTATCAAGTTTTATTTGTTGAGTGCACATGAAAAGGGAACTTTTGGATTTAGCGTCAAAGGACAAAGGTTTAAGAACGCCCTGATCAATGTGTTGAGGTTGTTTGATGCAAGTCCAGAAAAAAACATCAGCTGTACAATGGATGGAGCCCATACTGTGACTGGTGAGACAAATTGTTCTACTGGCGAAAGAGACGTTTGGGTCAGAAAGGTCTACCCCAGACATTTTTTCTTATGATATTTCATTTTCAGCTTTACCAGCCACTTGACAAGTTAAATTCCCTTTGTGCTGTTATAAAATAGTGAGTTCAAAATGAAGATCTGGAATCCCAGGCAAATCTGGGCAATTATGTAAAGTGTTAAAAACTTGCAGTTTCATAGCCTGTTGTAACATGTTAAGGTCAAATGGTTTTCATGAAGACAAATGGTCATCCCCATAACACATGTGAGGGAGACCCTTTCATACTGGCCATGGGTAGGTGCCACAATTTCCACTTCTAGATGACATCTATAAAACACTTTGCACTGTAATGTATTGTTTGGGTGAATTCCAGTTGGAAAAGACTGAAGTCAGCTGAAAGCAGTTACAATATAATTGCACGTAGAATTTGTACTTTGTGGTAAATATTTTTTTGTGTGCTCTCTGGCTGCCATCTCTCCTGTCTCTGTTTATCAGACACAAATTATGGGAAGACAGAGACCTCTTCTCGCACATCACAGGATGGGTCTTCCCATCTCCTTTTATCTGTAGGTGAAAATTGCTTTACCTTCAGAGCTGTGGTTTGTTACCTTTCCCGTGCCACATGGGAAACAGAGAGAAAACAGAGAAGAGATTGCAGTTGATTGGTCCTCCTCCAAATGGGATTGTCTATACTGTTAGTATTTAACCAAGGTAAATTGGTTCCTGCTGATCTCCAGTCTCTTAGGGTTTGCTTAATTATCATGATAACTGACACTTGACTGCACTAGACTTTGGCATCAACTTTAGATTTCCTTTCTACACATTCAGGGACCTTCATACCTTTCTATGCATATATTTATTCACTCTTATGTTACTTTTTTCCCTTCTGGCTTTACTACTTGGAGCATCCATCTTCCTACTTCCCTCTCAGCTTAACTTCATGCCAAATCCCATGTCATTCACAGCATACAGAATAACCCTTTTTGGAGAAGTGTCAGAAGGCTATGATGACTTTCTCTTCCTCCTGCTCAGTACTCTCGTGAGTCATACCAAAAATTAGCAGATATCTAACACCTAGACACAACAGCAGTTAGACAAATACCTTATTCATTTATTTAAGCTAAGAAAAGTGACAGGGAATATTCTTTTCTCACAGCTCACTTTTGTCTGTTAATTTTTGGTTCTTCACTGCAGACATACGGCCTGGCCTCTGTTTGGTGCCTACTGCACTTTGAGGTCTCTTGTGACCATGCAAATGGCAGAGCTGCCCAGAGCTCTTCCCTGTGTGCCTACCTCCACACTGACACAGCAGTGAGAGATGTGGCAGCTCAGCTCTTGGGTAGAATGTCCCTGGCTCTTAGCACCTTGCAATTTAAAGCTGTTTTAGAATTACCTTGCACTGAGCAGTGGAGCATCCTCCTTTCCCTTCTAGGTCCCTCTGTGAAAATGGCCTTGCCAGGCAGTACCCTTATTGAACTTGGGTGCTTTCTGCTCTTTATGCCGTGCATGGTCCAACAATCATGAATTGTGGGTGGGTGAGCCACTTCTTTTTGTGTTTACACTATTTCCGCAGTAGAGTTTAGGTAATAGGTCGTAAAGTGACAAGATTTATGAGCAGCAGGGAAATGTGACATTACTATGGACCTGCTACTAGAATTAACTTCATTTTAAGCTGAGGAGGCTTTAAACAATGTTCATCTGCTGGAAATCAGCGGTGGAAGAGGCAGTAATATTCCCATGTTAGCTGCACATAAGGCAGCATCAAAAATATATTCTAATAAATTTGCAGTAGGGGCAAGTAGAAGGTAAGTTGTCAAGCTTAGGTGCCCACCACAGGATGACTTAAATAGATCAGCCATCGCTGACTGGATTGATTCATACATTTGCTTACACACAGGCATGCGGTGTCATCTGAGATGCTGTAGGGTACTGCTCTAATACCATTTGCCGTTCCTAATACCAGTTGCAATTGAAGATGTTCTGTAAGTTATTACACCTGCTAACTTTTGGCTGGTGCCTTTGAGACCTTAGGGCATCCATCTGAAATGAAATTAAGCATCAATGTGTGGGCACCAAGTTAACCTTTGTTGACTGAAGTGAGACTTTGTGTATCTAGTGCGTAGGTAGTCACTTGTATTTAAGTATCTATGGTCTGGACCTGAATCCTGCCCCATACATCTCGTAGCTAACTTACATGTCAATTGAGTGATTGCCTTTAAAAATTACACTGCCTCAATCTCTGTTGCACATCCAGAAGGGCGAGAAGCAGGAGCTAAACCAGTCATGAGGTCTTACTGTGGACTTGCCCATTCCAGGTGGCTTGTCTCCATGCTGCTGTGTGAAAGCTGAGTCCAGGGGCAGAGCAATGCTGGTCTACGTAGAGGCAGGCAGTGGTGTAAATAGGTGACAGTCCATGTGTCCTGGAGCTACAAAAACACTTTGTAAAGTATGAGGATAGTTGGCCTTCCTCCAGTACAACTATTTCTACCTCTTGATAGGACTTCAACACTATATTTGGCTAATTCTTCCCACTCTCCACTGGAGCAAGCAAATGTGCTGTTGCACCTACTTAAATAAACACACTTTCAGTAAGAAATAATTAGAAATAGAGGGGTTGTTTGGGTGGTTGTTTTTTTCTTCTTGCTTAGCAGTGTATAATGGAAATGCAAGCACAGATAGTATCTTTAATTGCCAATTTGAACTGTACAATACAGCGCCTTCTAGTCCTATCATGAGTTTCTTCAGGCTGCCGTTTCCAGGTGACTGTCTACTACCACCCTGCTGCCACCAGAGCACTAGCCGTATTTCAATATTTAGTGTTTTTCTTATATATAACACTGAGATTTAATGCATACAACACCACATTTGTTTCCATGGTGCTTATAGGCTGCTGAAATCACAGATTATTCTTCTGCATGAACTCTGATCATTCTTCTAGAGCGTACGTTTTCAGATGCCATCTTTAATTTGTGATATTAATACTGAACTTGATCACTGTTCAGTGGTTTTACTGAAGTATTTACATATAGATTAGTGAAGCAATTTTTTCTAGAGTATTGAAAGCTCTCCAGGCCTAATTGGAATCATAAACTTAACCACAGTATCTGTATGACATGAATATGATTTTTGCTTATGAAATGGCCTTGGAGATTTACTTTCAAAACAAATTGAGTGTATTTCCTCTGCCTCATACATTTAGCTCTGACTACTTGGGGAATGATTCGGCAAGTGAGTGCTTTGAATGAGCAGCAGTGAGTATACTCTGAGAATTGTTTTTTTCCACATCAGCACTCTTTTAAGGAAGATGAACTATCTCAGTGAATTTTACAAAAAATCGCATTTTAAAATAATGAACTAATTAGTTAAGACATGTATTACTTTATTTTGTAAAAGAACCTTTCCCAGAGTGGTAGCTTAGCTACGTAAAGTGCCCTTTCATTTCATATTAAAATGGAAAGACGGGCCTGTTACAGAACACTCGGACCACTACTATTAATTATCTTATTTGAAGATCACCTCTGGCTGTTAAAAAGATTTATATTAATCTGTACTTGATAGATTCAGAAGGATTAAAGGAGTGAAGGAGAGCGAATAAAAAGAGAACATCTTCCTGGCTTCATTGTTAGATGACCTTGTGCCATGGTACGTTTAAATTGCTTACTTCCTATAACTCTATAAAGTTCTGTGTTTTCATTTTCTGGATTAGATTGAAGTGTCAACTGTTTTTGATGAATTACACTAGTAATATATGTTCATGTTCTTCTTTGCTCTTTTCTTTTTTATTTATATATGTCCAGTATAATTTAGTTCACCTAAAAAACCTTTCAGGAAAAAGAGTTGGGGTTTTTTTTAATTACATTTTTAGCAAAGTTGGTTTTGGTTTTTTTGGGTTTTTTTTTTTTTTTTTTAAATGCCTTTAACTTTGTTCTCAAGAAATAAAATATATGTTCAGTTGTTAAAAAAAAAAATTCAAATAAAAAGTTTATGTAAAATGTCTTGGTTTTCCATATCCTGAAATTCAGCATACTTTCTAGAAAAAAACAAGAGAGTTATGCAAATAAAGTGGACAAGTTATTGCAATTAGAGATTTAAACCTTTATCCTTTAACTTGATCTATCAGAGGATCTCCTTGCAAGAGCAAAGGTTTAGCCTTACCTTCAGGACTGGGGTCTTATTTATTTATTGCTGAGAGGTGCAGAGGGGAGCACAAGGCTTTAAGTGCTTTGCTTCTGTTATTGAAGATTCTTACTGATGCAGAACTTCAAAGTACAGCAAATAAAATCAAGACACATTTATATACAGTATGTGTGCTACTGACTGGAATTATAAAGGGCTGTACATACATACATACATACATTGGTTTATAGCCTGACATCAGAAGGGACAGAGATATCTTTAGTCAAGTGTATTTTGTGCTGATTAAGTGAGATCAATAGATTTAAGTTATACTTTTAAATCTATGTTTTTTCGGGTTGGAGTAGTACACAGGGCAACAGCTTCTCTGTACATTAGATAGCCCTCGTGTTAAACTGCAGTGAACATGTTTTATATGTAAGCAAATTAATAAAGTCATTTAGTATAACCATCAAAAAAGGACAAGTTTGGATTTCTTCTTAATATTGTAGTTCAAAATGGAGATATTTGGGTTGTTTTCAGGTTTTGTTTTGTGTTAAAGAAAACTGCAATCTGAGACAAACACTTACTTTTCTGAAAGAACAGGGTGAACTTGGAGATGTCTAAGCACAGGAATTCTGTTGTTGCGACTTTGACCAGTGTGACAAATACTCATTTCAGAAACTGTCATGAGGGAATTAATCGCATTATACTGTAAAGGGAAGTGGTACTTTATAACATCTGGTGTATACGGTTCTCATCTTTTTCCCCAGTGGATGTTTCCACTAGCTCTGTTCCACACGAGTGTGTGCATATACTACAACGAGAACAAAAACCACTCTAAGTTATAAAGGGTTAAGCATCAGACGAAGTTTTTTATCAGCACTTGCTGAATCTCATGAATATCAAGGGCTTTTTGTGCCTTTGTTAAATCAATCCATGATTTCTCTTGTGGCTTTAAGCGGCATCTCTGACTATTTTTCTGTATCCCACTGTGCGCTGCACCATCTCAAACAGAACTGGTGCTGCAGTTGTACTTCTCCTACGAATGGTGATAAGCAGGTACCTGCCCTCCTATCTGTTGTTTCCAAATGCAACATTTGACTGAGTGGAACAGCTTCTCAAATTATCCAACCTTGCTCCTTTTGCCACCTGTCATTTAACATTGTTGTTGCTATGGCTCTGGCTATGTTGTATTTTGCTTTCCAAAACAGTACAGAATCTTGAATGAAAAAAGCTCAGAGAAAATCTGCTCAGCAAAATGAGACATCTAAACAGAAGTCATTAAAGTAACAACACTGTCCTACGCAGTTTATTACTGTGGTTCAAATACAGGAGTAAGTTAGGAGATGTAGCCTTCTGCTCTTAGCCAAAGATTTTCTGTTGTTAACTTCACTGATTAATATAGGGGTAGTGTGATTTTGCTGGCTATTTGTCTATTGTTTTGATGCTTCTTCCAATTGTTTTTAAATTACAGCTGCAGTTTTGGGGCAGAAATATATTGCCATGGAGAAAACCTGTTTACCTAGGAAGAGCTGGCTCTAGGAACATCACTTTGGGCAGCTCAAAAGCCAATTGCTCTGTTCCTAGGAAGTGAGTTAATGAAGTCCTATAAGACTCTACCAAGTGGATGTGAAAGACTGTAGATCCTAATGTTGTAAGCTATAATACTTCCAAGAAATGACAGGTCCTCTGACCTGAACCATCCTGCCTTGCCTTGTTTTGGTAGTATGAGCTTAGATTGTTAGCTGGGAGGTGGAAAAGAAGAGAGGCCAAAGACTGGTTGGGGAGGAAGGTCTCCATAGATTTCCTCAGTTGTTACTGGAAAGGCAGAAAGAGAAGTGTCTTTAGAAGGAAGTTCTTCACAAGGGCTCATGTCAACAGTCTCAAGTAATATTAAGGACCACTTCCTGGCATGGCAGCTTAACTCTAGATATTTATCATTTTTCAGGATGCTTGGAATGTTTTACGCCCTGATAAACTGTCTCTCCAAAAATTCCCAGGCACAGTTCAGAAGCTATGAGACCATTTTAAACAGAGAGTTTGCATGCAGCTGTCCTGTTTTTGAGGGTCAAAGAGTTTAACAGCATGGAGGTGGGCCCTTCTGCACTAGGTCTCAGTGTCAAAAAATGTTCCCAGGATAAGTTATATATTCACATAGATGTTGCCTAAGTTGCCTCATGGACAAAATGCATCTGAAAGGTGAAGTGTTAAATCACATAAGTAATACTGCTTAACTATGGTGATGGCAGCACAGGGCAAGAACAAGCGTCTAGAGTCGCTTTCATCCCAGGATTTCTGCCAAGTTGTTTGAGAGCTCATGAGCAGAAGCCAACGATGTGAATTTTAGGAGTGATGCAGGCTGTAAGTTGATAGGACAGATCCACCAATGGAAGTAAGGCAGTAAAATGTCAGCCATAGTAAAGAAACAAACCCAGTGGAAATACGATTTCAATGGCACCGGTGCAATGACTTGAGATCCACAGCAAACCAAGCATAATTACACCCAAAGTATGTTTCCCATCTTACTGATGATTTTAATGCCTGAACTGGCCTGAAAGTGCAAATGTATCCTGTCTAGAACTGTAAACACTTCTTCAAACCCAGTACTTCCTACATTTTCCGGTTTCCAGCCTGTGCAAAATGGACGTGGCATGGCAGTGGAAGAGGCAGCTGCCTGAGCATCTTGCAGTGTCTGCTAAGAATGATATGTAGTTATTTCTAAGGATGATATGTAGTTACTTTTCATTCACCTGGGTCACCTGGAGAAAACTTTGTCTAAAACCAAGTGTTGCTGATTGCTTTATTGTTTTAAACCTTTCACTAATAGTAAAATCAGCTACGAGGAATGGGGCTTGAACCTGCTCATAGTATCATGCTGCCATGCTTTCACCTTGAAAACCTGCTGCTTTCTTTTCAGAGTTTTTCTGACATATGCTAGGGATATACTCTGATATTACTCTATTTCTGTCATCTTCTGCCATCTTAATTTCATTATCTGCTTGCACTTTTTATATCTTTGCTTTCCTTTATCTTAAATTAATTGTATGCATTTTCTGTCCTTCCTCTGCACCTGAAATTTTATGCTACTTATGTATCTTTTTTATTTATCTCTCAATATTTTTTTTCAATTCTGTGTTTATTTGCTATGCTCTTTTTCTCCTCCTAGAGTACATATTGTTGGATAATACGCGTCACCCTTGAATATACAGTAATTGCTTTCTGAACAGTTTCCATTTCCTCTATGTCCTTCCCTCCTCCCACTCCTCCCATTACGTGCTTAACCCACTGGATCTTCTCCAGCACTTCCCCATTCTTCTAAGTTCAAAGTCCTTGGGGGTTTTTTATTCCTCTTGCAGGTTCAGACTGCAGTAATGAATCCAACTGGATTATGGTCATTAGTGAATCCTCCACCTCTATCTCCTAACAGCTGCACTGAAAGTCAGAACTTCATCTTTCTTGCCACCTTTTAATACATTGAGGATATAGTACATGACTGTTGCTTGATTTATTTCTCTCATTGTGTCCCTGTTCCTGTGTGTCTGGGTTGCTGAAATCTTCTCTTATTAGTTTTGACATTTTGCTATATCTCATAATCTTCTTGTTCTTTCTGATCCTATTTTTTCTGGTTTATATCCACTCCGTACTACCACCACGCTCTCCCCTATTGTCTCGAATTTTGAGCCGTGATGATCCTTTCAAACAGCTGCAAAAACTTTTGGCTTCTTCAAAGTTTTGGCCTGTCGGAAAGACAGAGTTTTGAACTAAGCCATTACGACCTGAGTGATGTCTGGCTTAGCAGAGTACGTTCCCCCACCCGTGGCTCCTTCCCACAGCGTTCTCAGCGCTCTGGCCCCAAATCAAGCAATTAAGTACATGCTTAAGTTCAATCATGTGAGGAGCACTGTTAACTCAACAGGACTACTTACATGCTTAAAGTTGGCACAGGATTAAACGCTTTGCTAAATCAAAATACCGGAGCTGTGATTTTAATGCAGCTTGGTTAATGAAGACTATACATCCCTGTGATATGAAAGGTGCGCAGTAACTCATTCTGGTAGACATTCAAGTGTGAAGGCAGAGAATTCAATCCCACATCTAGGTCTTAATAGCGTGTGTGTCTGTGTGCATTTGCATACACACACACAATTGTAGGGAGGACAGCACCGTATTTGAGAGTATCTGGCAGATTGTAAAAGCAAATGTAGAGAATCTATGCCTTAGTCGTTGCCAGTAGATGCAGTAAGAAATTCTCATTGACTTTAATAGGCGCAGTTTGGGGACTAAGACAAATACTGCAACAGCATTTATCAAACAGCTCCATACCATGGACACATCTCTCACTGCAGTTCAACTTTATCATATCTTATACCTCAGGTACAAACTTTACAGACAGCAATAGGTTGTTAGCATCCTTCTGCTGGATTGTGTTAATGCCTGAAAAAATATTTAATGAAGCATGTATAAATCATCTAATTTTCCTACCCTTTATTCTATCTTCTGCTTAGAGTCTTTAAACATTAGAGTGATAATCCTGCTGAGCATTTAAATAATTATGTATCAACCCCTTCCATCATAGATGACTTAGCAAATAGTGGATTTGACTATTGTATTTCAGTTGTAGGGTGAACATTGTCGAAATTAATGTCCATATGAGACAAGGATATTTATTCTAATCTGTGTCTTGTGGTTTTCAATAATGTTTTAAAGAAAATTAAATCACCTCTGAAAACTGAATTCTTAGGGTGAAATTACATATCGTCATAGCCATGATGTGTCACATTCATTTTGTTACAAATGAATATATCAGCTTAGATTTATTTTAGCATGGCTTATGCTTTCCAAACTCAGGTTTTAAAGGTTCACTCTGAATAGTATTTCAGCAAAATGCATCTGGAGAGACAGTTGGATCTCATTTATAAGCATCTCTCACTTTCTGCCTTATGCCATAATAAATGTTCCTGACTGTAAGATTTTAGATGAGATCAATTGTACGTCCTGCTTATCCCCTTCTCTGCTGGCAAGCCTGAAAAAAGACAATTTCTTTTTCACAGCCTTTAAAAAGGGAGGACTCACTTGACTCATTTTTTAAAGTAGATCATTTAATACTTTTGGAATTACTGCTTGAATTCCATCTGTAGGATGGCATTTATTATAACAAGCAAAATAAGAAGACTGCTCACATCAGAGCTTCTTTCTTTCACTGCCATTAACTATTTGCCATATCACAGAAATTTATCTCCAAAGTTTTCTGTTTTAATGTGTTATAGTTTTTAACGGTTGTCTTCGACAGGTGATTGTAAAAACTGAATTCCTAAAATGCACGCAGAGCTCTAGATCCAAAGTATCCTTCCATGATCTTTGCAAACAATCCTGGCTTGGGGAAAAATCGCTCCCACAGTATCAAGGTCGTCTCTTGCCTCTTGCCTCTTGTCTCTCACCTCCACCCCATTCCCCCAAAAGCCAGCAGGCAGAGGGCCGGCAAAGGGCTGGGAGGGCACACGGCTGGGACAGCTGACCCCGAATGACCAAACTGACCAAAACAAAAAGGAAAATAATGAAAGATCACATTTTTCTGTGATACTCATGTAATCCCGTGGAAACTCGTGGAAGTGTCGTAACAAAATCAGATAATCTTTGAATGGAAGGTGGTATAAAAGGCAGACATTCACAATGTTTGCTTTGTTATTCAAATACCAATACACTATACATGTTCCTCAACTTCTGATATTGCCACTATGTGATAGGGCTTATCAATAAAATGTGAAATGCCTCTAAAGTGATAAAAGGGAGAGATTTTAGAAATGAGATCCAAAAATATGGCCCCAATACAGAAATGTGTCTGTGCTTAGCATGTGATATCATCGACAGATTATACTTTTTAAATTAGAAGTCATATACCAAGAGATATATAATTTAACACATTTTTTAAAAGAAAACTGGGGGGGGGGAGGGGGGGAATAGGGCCACAGTGTTAATTTTCTCAGGCCGTCAGAGAGTTTGAATTCTCTTCAGCCCTCCCAGTGAATATCCAAGTTTGTTTGCTGTATTCATTCCAGGAGGACTCTGCCTGAGCAGGTGAAGCTCCAGTTTGCCATAAGAGAGAAAGGGACTTTGTCCAGCTCTGCCAAAATGTTAGCTAAGAGTTAGCGTGCCATTTCATGATGAATTGGGGGCGACAGTTGCCAGCTTTCTAAGGAAAAGTCTGAGGTCATGCTACGCAATAAGCTCGCCGAGATACACAGACATACAACAGAGCAGTGTGAAGAGGGGACAATCAAGTTTCTTCATTTCTAGGTCAAAGCACTTTCCCTCTGCTCATACATAAATAAGGAATCTCTCTCTTGCAGATGAGTACCATAATAGAAAAATGTTTCACAGTATTTTGCTCTAATCAGATAAATCAGTATAACAGACATCTCTCTTGGCTGAAATGTCAACTTTCTGCAAAATCAAATCTATTCCATGTTTCTGATCATAATACAAAATTAATGGAATTTCATGTCAGTAAGTGCAAATATGGAACAACTCCCATCTAATAGAACTGTAGTCACAGTTTTTAAGGAAGATTCATCAGAAATAAATGTCTTAAATGTAATGGTGGAGAGGTAATAACTTCCAGCAGGTGGTCCAGAGAAGCAACTGCAAAGCATGGAGGAAGCTACTAAATTCCCATCCTCTTAAATAAGAAAAAAAAGAAAGGAAATGGGGAAGAGGTATCATGCAAGCAAGTATCTTTCTGTTGAGAAACTGCTGCCAGCATTTCTATTAAACTTGCTTCCAGCAGCTGCAGTAAATGCAAGTGTTAGAGACACCACAAGGAACGGGGAAAAATCTGTATGTTAAAGAAATACCTTACATATTCAAGTAGAATTATTTGATGTTAAATAGAATTTAGTGGAAGAAGGTGTAGAAACAATTTCTGCTTAGATTAAAAATTACTGAGCAGATCATGAAAATACCCCTTCATAAGATCTTAGAACACATTTCCCTAATTTCCCTTCATGCAAGGATATATGACCTGGCATCTGCTGGTAAAAAGATGAATGAGTGTGAGTGTAGGGTGTTCACAAGGTCATTAGTCATTTTTAAAGAATGATTCAAATATAGCTTATTTGTAAAGAGAAGGTAGAAAGACTTATGCCACCTCTTCTGCCCGCGGTTTGCATGCAACCCGTATATTTAACCCTTGATTATTATGGGTGAGCATCCAGCCGGCGGGTTACCCTGGGAGGGAGAGAGGGGCACGGATGCCGGTTCTGTGCAGGGCTCAGACAGATCTGCAGAGCCCGTTGGGTCAGGCACAGCGTTGCATGATCACAACCGCACTGCTTCCAGGGTCAGCACTAGTAAGTCAGAAGCAGTTTTAGCTACTTCTCCACGGCTGATTGATCAATTAATGACTCCTACAAGCCCGAGCCTGCTCCTTACAGTGAACCGTGAGTCCTGGGGTGCATGTTTCAGAGGCAATTAGCTGTCCCTCAGCAGAATCAGCTGGGCTCATTTGCTCTGGCTCAGTCCCAGCTCCCCGCTGAGCACCGCAGAGCTTCCCTCACGGCTTCACATTATTCCTCCCAGGGCCGTGAATTCCAGGAGGTTTATTAACTTCCCCAGCAGCACTTCGGGAGCAGACAGAGCCAGCTCGGATCTGGGGCTGCGTGCCAGAAACCGTTGATCAGAGGGTGCTAGAGAGCACCACGAGGAGACGGAATCTGTTCTGTTCTTGGCTCCATCTCACGCCGAACGCCGGCTGACTCCTGGTGCTTTTCAGTACCTCTGCACTGTATCCCCTGCCGGTCCTGTTTTAGGGGATCAACATTAGTTTGGCTTGTAATACCCCAGATAATGGAGAATTTATCTGTTACTTTTTTGGAGCTTACCTCATTGGCAGATGGAAGAGCGAATTTTTCCAAGGGTGGTTGCTGTGTGGCTTAGTGACCCCACAGCGATCTCAGCCCTAAAGCCTATCAACTGGGAAGTGACTGGATTATGTTAACTGTATGTAGGGCATACAACCCAGTATTAAGGTTGAGATATTTAATCCAATATTTAAGAAGCCCAGCGCTTTTATCAAAGACTGCATACAAATGAACCACTTCCAAAGGTGACCAAAGGCACACGTAAGATGGATATGTAGCCGGTTAACTAAAACAGATAAAAGAAGTGTCCCTCTCTCCTCTTGGCTCTTGTATCCTCTGCAGGAGGAGGTGAGAGCTGGCTGACCTGGCTATGCCAGTGAGACGAATCTGCTGCTTTCTATTAGATGCGTGCAGGTGTCAAAAAATTTAAGCAAGCTCCTGTATCAGCTATTTTATGCAGCACTTGCAAAAATCAAAGATCTCAAGACCAAGAAGTGAAAGTGTATCCTTCTATTTCTTTTTTTTTCCTGCTTCGTGTTACGGAATACTGCTTTCTTGTTCTGCCAGTGCATGAAAGTGCAAAGAATGAATTTATATGCTTGTGAAAAAACAGTTCTGATAATAGTTCCTGAAACCTTACAATGAGTTCCCAAATTGCTCTTTTATGTTAGTAAGTGCTGCCAAAGTTACAGAAGTGCTTTTTGGAGGAACTATTGTGCGTAGAAACCTGTTGCAGTAAACACTCTTCTGTTTTATTTCTGTTGCTTAGCTTTTATGTTGTTATGTGCAATAGGGAAGGTAATAAGAATAGCAAAAGAGTAGCTACTAGAACAATTATGACATCTAAGGAAAAAGGCAAACAGCAGTGAAACAACTGTAGCTAAGGAAGCCTGTTTGGTCTCTGTACTTCCTTGAGAATATCCAGCCTATGCATAACTCTGTGAAAGCAGTCACGACAGTTGAATCACTGTCAGAAAATCCGTATTGCTTTGGAAAAAATAGGAACAAAATAGTTGTGTTAAACTGAGATACAACAACAAATTCTTTCACAATACAGGACTAGAAAAAACAGTTTTTCCTTGTCTCAGTCTCATAACTCTCTGTTTGGCTCCGAGTTGGATTAATTTGATAATCTAAATCAAACCATCATCGACTTGCTGATTTTATTTAAAACAGTATTTTTTAATTTGATTGTTGCATTATGTCAGTTTTATTTTAATAAGCAATGGTCTTTCAGTCTTAATGTGTTCATTAAATCTTTATATTTGCCGACTAAATTCCTTTGAATATGCAATAAGGAAAACTGGACAGACTAATTTGTTCTTTCGAACTGTATATGTTTCAACATGTCAAGAGTGAAAGTAATATCAGCTACAGTATTTGTGGACCAGTTATTTCTCATCTTTCCAATGAAAATGTTCAAAAAGAAAGGAACTGAGAGGAAGGAAACCTCTGTCTGTTAAGAAAAGAAAAGTTTCCAGTGAAAATTAAGAGATCAACAGAGAGAAATAGTTAATACAGATGGCTTTTGGGAAATTTCCTCTCATGGAAAAGAGGCAATATATTGGGGGCTGGTGAGATGACTGTACTTGGTTTGCCACGGTGCAGAATGAAGAGTGAATTCGGCACACAGGGTCTTAGTTTTGAAACGTTACTGCTCTGGTGGCTGCATTCTTCTACCTCTGTGGACCCTGAAATATTGCTGTGAACGGAATCAGCTTCCGATCGCTCACAGCCCTCAATGTGACTGCTCCAGTAGTCAAGACTATTAATGCCTTTTCCTCCCCTCTTCCTCTTCTCCATGATTCAGGAAGCAACCTATACTGAATGTTTCATTTTCCTGAACAAAGGAAGATTCTGATTAACCAGGTCTCAGAAGATGCACCAGCATCTGACAGGTTTCAATGCTGCGTGCCGTTAAGATATTTAAGCTGAGGTGCACTGAAAACATAGAAGTGGAAACAGACTTTCCCTAATAGTTAACAAGAGTTTATTTTCCTTGACTTGGGCATTAAGTATTAATGACTTGTTGGTGGATATCTCTGAGGAATGTGCCTTTATTTATTGTTTGCAAAGAACGGCACATGCGTGGTTCCTTGCAGTTAGTGCCAGTTGATTGCCAGCTCTGCGCACGCCGCTGTTGTCAGAAATTACATCTCATGTTTTGGATTATAAACTGGGTTTTGGAGAATTACCCCTAGGCTTTTCAGTGACTCTCCTTATTACTAACACAAGTGAATCAGCTGGTAGCCGAGCTTTGCTAATTTGGACCGATAATTGGTACAACAGTGCTGCTCAGTACTTACTGGCACCTCCCGCAGTTCTGCCTTCGGTCATTTAGCAGCCCATGCATAAGTCATGGAAATGGTAGAAACCTATTACTGAGCATAGCTGCCATCAGTTCTCATGATGAGGAGTTCCCTCCAAAAGTGACTTCAGTTTCCTTCAGCAATGGCCCTTTGCTTTTTTTTTTTTTTTTTTGTGTACATTAGGCACTGTTGATGCTAAAAGAAATAAAATCCACAATGTCCAATATTAGAGAACATCAGACTTATTTCAAAATTGGAGATCTGAGTAGGCTGAAGGACAGTTTGAAAACCAAAGGCAAATAACTGAATGATGGGAAAGTCAGGAGAGGGTTGTTCAAGAAATGACCAGAAGGAAACTTCTTACTTTTTCTGAAGATGTATTTTAAAAACCTGTTTCTCTGTACAACTGAAGTTTTTTGTTTGTTTTCTGTCATCTAGGCTAAAGGTCAATCATTTAATGATCTCTGCAGAAGCTTTATCTGCCTTCACCTTCCTCTAAACCCAGACTATTAAAATGATGTATCTGATAGTAATTTCTTTGTTTATAGAAGTGGTTAGGCCAGTTGTTATTATATACCAAAGAAATTGTAATTAAAGTCAAATTGAAACAAAGGAAAAGCAGAGAGTTGAAAGTGATACATTAACCTGCCTTGCTAGCCTAGATCCAGTATGCAATCTTAAAAAAAAAAAAAATCATTTATCTGGCTGTAATTATATATGACTAATAGTACAAATTTATTCTAGGTCTCATTCATTTTGGATTATCCCTATTTGTAAGATGAGCAATTGAAAGGACCCTGGTCGAGGAATATATTTAAATTGTTTGCTGTTTAATGGAAGGCAGAACAGAGATCAAACGATAAGCTACTTGTACCTAAGAGAAATGAATCAGTTAAGGGATGCAATGATTAGTGAGATTTTTATCTGTGGACAGGAGAGAAATCTAAACCTGTTCATTCAGATTCCAGTCTACTTTACCTGTGCCACTTAGTGAGACAAAAGCTTAATTTTAAATTTGTATACAGGAGAAAAATCTGCATTAATTTAGCATGGTCCACATTTCCAAATGCAAACCCAAGTCCCTCCGCTGGGCAGCAGGTTCACAGCAATCTTTAGCTGGAGACTTGGGAATGGCCGGGCTAATGCATTCACACAAGTAATAACCTCCTTATGAGTGACAGCAGAAAAAATCCTGAATGCATTATTTGTTTAATATTTTTCTGAACAAACCAGTAAGACTTGTTCAACATTTTTCTGAACAAACCAGCTTGGAGGCAAAGTTAGTGAAAAGTTTTTCCATACATATATATAAAAAGATATAAGTTTATACACACACAGCTTGTATTTACATTTAAACACTTCTGTGATGACAAGAATAAATGTGTTGCATTCCTGCATTCTCCTGTTGCACCTGATGACATTTCAACACAATTGGTTTTGCAGATACCCTTTGCCACTTGCTCAAATTCACTCTGATAACCAGAGTTGATTTTTTGCAATAAAGGCACTGTAGCAATTTAGAAGGTGGTAGCAGAAGCTGCATCTGTGTAGTGGCTGTTGCAAAATGGGTGCCATTAGGAGTTCTACATTTAGTATTCCAAACACGTGATTTGAAATGAAGGTTTTATCAAACCAACCAACCAAACACCAAAACTCTCAGAAAGGCTCAGACTGGTGGTAAGTTTGCTGCTGTTAAATTTGAAGAAAATTAATCAAGTCAATGTGGCATTTTGAGGCCAAACAGTGTGTGCCAAACAGTCTTACTCATTTAGAATCATAGAATTATAGAATCAATTTGGTTGGAAAAGACTTTTAAGATCATCAAGTCCAACCGTTAACCTAGCACTTCCAGGTCCAACTACTAAACCATGTCCCTAAGCATCATATCTACACATCTTTTACCTCCAGGGATGGTGGCTCAACCATTTCCCTGGGCAGCCTGTTCCAATGACTGACAAACCTTTTGGTGAAGACTTTTTTCCTAATATCCAATTCAAACCTCCCCTGGAGCAACTTGAGGCCATTTCCTCTTGTCCTATCACTAGTTACATGGGAGAAGAGACCAACAACCACATGGCTACATCCTCTTTTCAGGTAGCTGTAGAGAGCAACAAGGTCTCCCCTCAGCCTCCTTTTCTCCAGGCTAAACAACCCCAGTTCCCTCAGCCTCAGACCTTCTCTAGACCCTTCACCAGCTTCGTTGCCCTTCTCTGGACACGCTCCAGCATCTCAATGTCTTACTTGTAGTGAGGGGCCCAAAACTAGAACACAGCACTCAAGCTGCAGCCTCACCAGTGCCGAGTACAGGGGGACAATCACTTCCCTACTCCTGCTGGCCACACTATTCCTGATACAAGCCAGGATGCCATTGGCCTTCTTGGCCACCTGGGCACACTGCTGGATCATATTCAGCTGGCTGTCGACCCACACTCCCAGGTCCTTTTCCACCAGGTATCTATAGCTCAAACTTAAGTAAAAATTTGGGCTTCTAAGTCTCTGTTAACTGAAACAAATAAGCAGCAGTAGCTAAAAAGCAGCTGGAACAGTGAAATGGGAGAAAAAATAGTGTTTACCTTGAAACAGCTGTTTACTGACTTAGCTTCCCAGGATGAAATAAAGGGATTTGGTCATTAGATCCAAATGTGTTGGATGAGAGGATGTGACATATTCAATATGCCTTATATCCAAATGTTATTGCCAAATCCTCTCTTCTGGAAACCCATCTCTTCTATGGGCCATGTGGGGAAAGCTGAGATAAGGCAGTTATGGTGGCTCTATTCCACTCAAAAACCTCCTTCCATTAAGTTAGATCACTGCTCTATTTGAGCATCTGGAGAGCAGCCCAGGATTGGGGTGAATATTTTTCCCATACCATGGAAACAAATGGAAGGGAAAGTCTTGGAATACCACCACTTGCTTATAGCCTGGATCTGAGTTAGGATCTGTGTCAGGAAGCATTTCACTCAAGGCTGTGCATTTAACTCATCAGATATCTGGCCCACTCTACATGTGATTTTAAAATTAATTATCTCAGCTTTTCTTTGTGTGATAGAACACCAAAATTACTGATTGGTTAGTCAAGTTTCTTGTTTTCATTGACTATCTTGAAAAATATTAATCTTTTGCCACTTCCCACCCCAAATCAACAGATTTTTTGAAGGGTCAGGAATCTTCAATAAATAGCGACAGAATGCATCATATTTTTCTTTCCTTTGCATGCATGCAATGGAAAAGGTCAGGAACAATATACCTTTAGGAGACATAGACAAGAAAATATCCTTATAAGATCATGGTTCTAGCAACTGAGTTGGCTAAGCTAGCTAAAAGTCCACAGTGGGGGAATTTTCTGTTTGCTTCATTGTTTATTATAAATTCCTGATTGGGTTAGATCTACTCAATTATATCTGGGCAGACAAATGATGAATACTTTCAGATAAAAAAAACAGAATATTCTCAGCCTTTTGCATATATATATATATGCAGCTAGGTGGCCCATTAGTACTTTTGTCATGTGGGTGGCTGCCTCATGGGTACTGAATGGATTAACCCAACTCATTTAATCAAAGTAAATGAGCAATCATCAAATGGTGAAATCTGTATTTTGACCTAATATGGCTTTGAGCCACTCACCTAGAGAGCGAGCTCTGTATTCCCCTGAATCACTCTTGCATATATCTTTAATATCATTCCTCTCTATAATACGCTTCTATTGTATGTTATGTTTTATGAGTAAATTTTCCAGCCATGGGAATTTACAATTAAAATAACCTTCACATTGATGACATTTCTGGTATTAGCTCTGTCCTTTATTATCCTACTTCTGTTTAAGCCTCTTAGATATGAAATTGAAATGGTTAGTTGTACATGGTAAAACAAGGAAAATCTATTTCCATTTCCAAAAGATGAAACTTTCTGGTGCATTGGCTGGGACTAAACTCAAGGGCGGTAAATTTTCAGTATGGTATGTAGGGAGTTAGCTACACGACTCATTAACATTAATTCCCATCTGTAAATAATTTTGAAATACTTTAACTAGCAGGGGAGCTATTTCATCTTTTATACTTAGCTGATTGTAAAAATGTATGCTGAAACCATCTGGCCTTAGTGTTTTGTTGGACTTCAGACTTTTAATAGCCAGTCTGATTTCCTTCACTGAATTGGGGTTTTCTAATCCCTGGCTCAATTCTCCTTCCAAACTAGGTAATACCGTGTTGCTATTTGCTTGTCAATCAATCCCTATCTCACCAATTGAGATGAATAACAGGGTTGCTATAAAAACTTAGGCTTTGGGCCTAATTCTCATTCATGCTAAAGTTACTTTACACTACTCCGGTTGCTCATTTACTGGGTGTAAATGCAATTTACTGCCTGAGCAATATAAAGCGACTGTAACATAAATGGGAATCAGATCCCCTATGTTCAGAGCAGCTAACAACTTCAAATTGCTGAGTACTGTTTTCCCACAGGAGCTAGCGTACTAGGATTTCAATGCATATAAAGAACACAACAAGCCAATTAAAAATGAAGATATTAAATGAGAAATTGAATGGTTATTTCTAAGGTCTATTTAGAGCTGATTTTTCCAAACAATGGGACTGATTAAGCCTGGCTGTTACAAACATGCCTACTTCATCTAAAGTTCAACCCTGCGTGAAGCTTGGATATTTGCCACAGCACATGCAATGAACTCTCCGTATTATTTGGAGAAGGAGGACTGTATTTCAGAGGTGCATGCAGGACTCCCTGACTCACCCGATGACATTTCCCTCCCAGGGACTGTCACTGAGATTCGACAATTATTAAGCAGTGATGCACAACAGTGTATTCTGATAACAAGCAAGTGGGGGGATAACGGCAAAAGTAACTTGAAACTGTAGTTACCACAAATGCCAAAGCAGACACTGCTACCTCACACCTTTTCCCATTTCTGAAATCATGTTTTTTATTGCCTGAAGACTTAAAAAACAGTTTTCATTACAATGCCCTGTAATGACTGTGAAGATTTAAGTTCATGGTGGTCTATACTATGGAAGACATTTGATGGAAAGTAGACTGTGGAGTGGGCTGTTCCATTTTAGACAGAGGTCAGTCATCCCCATGTTGTTCTTACACCTCTGTTACATCAGCATGAATACCCACTCTGATGGGAAGTCCACATTCCTGCCCCCCTCCTCCTTTTCTTTTGGTCTACCGAAGACACTGCAACAACCCACATACTAATAAAGAATTGTTCTGTCGCGGAAACCACAGACACAATAAGACTGATTGGCCAATACATGAATCCTTATATGCCATAAGCAAATTGTCCTCTGTGCTCTGTTCACTACTTCAGACCTATAAATCTTGTGCCTACTCTTCTCTCACCTGCTGCTAGTCAGCTGATTTCAATCCTGCCTTCACCTTGCTGAAGAACATAGGGAATGTAGTGTATATATCATCTTATACAAAGATTAATAGCCTTCTGTGGTTGCTAAATAACAGCCTGGTTGTCTAACCCAGGGCTTTGTTAAGGTGTACATGTCTTAGTCCAGATCCCTCATCTGCTATAGCAGCATTCTTAGTGTGGTATTTTTGCAGTACTTGTCACGCTAACGCTAACTAGCTCTTGAGGCTGGATTCTGTAAAGGAAAACCCATGCGGTTCCTCTCCTGAAGGAGCAGGCATGTTCCTGTTGCACAAAAAAAAANTAAAAAAAAAAAAATAAAAAAAATCAAATCAGCAGGCTTTGTCTCTATCTAAAAGTGACTTTTGCACTGTTCTAAGGGATATCTATATCTAAAATTACTTTGCTAATTTTTACATGAAAGATAAAAATAATCCTAGTGCTCCTATGTAAGTACACAACAGGCTTTATGGGTGCTAATAAACAGAATCCTCTTCTTATTCTTTGTCATTGAACACTGTGATTTACACCAATGTAATTCAGAGCGGAATATTTTCCTACTTCCCAGTTCAGATAAATCATTGTAAGTAGTAAAATATTTTTGAGATGTTGCTCCTGCTATCATAACTGTCTGTTTTGCTATGAGAAAAAAAATCTATATAAATGTTTTAGAGCAGAGTTGATCATCATATATTACTTAGGCAGTTATGATTAGTTTTGCATATGTTAAAACACTATAACATTATTTAATGCTGTGGTGAATGCAGGAATTACTAGTGCCATCTATTGTTGGAAAATGTAGACTCGTAAATGTTAATTTGCATATTCTACGGTAAAGTAGCATTAAAAATTTAATATTTTACTGAGTTTTATTGCAAAATGAAATAGTTTATGTAATTGTATGTTTGGAATGTTCGTACTTTGCATTCTTTGAAATTTGTCTGTCTTGAGAAAGAAGATCCCTGGGTTTTATTTGCATTGCAATCTCTGATTTTCAGAGCAGGCTTATCAAACACGTGCACTTTATATTACACCATCTTTGATTAAAAATACCAGCAACCTTGAAAACAAGGACCAAGGCTTCCCCTCCATGTTTTAGCAGAGTGCCCTGCGCACTTCATGCTTTATGATTAGGAGCTTGAGCAGTTTGTGTTTTTTTCTTTTTTAACATGTTCACTCGATAAGAAGGGAAATGTAAACTTTGAAAAGTTATTCTATTCCTTTACCTCTGACAGGAGTAATTTTAACAATTAAAATTTAATTATGTAAGAAGGAATAGTTATATCATAGAACAATCAAGATAACACTAAATGAAAAATATTCCGTTTCTGCATAACAAAATGGCTTCCTTATGACAAATCAGCCTTGCTGTTTTGCTTGGGGTAAATTACTCCATAAGAAAAATATAACATTTAAGTATAGAACGATTTACTTTTAAGTTATAAACTGTGTGTTTTGGCTTTAAATGAAATGTGAAATAATCCCTCACTGCCTCACAAATATATATATTTTTCCCTTCCGTTTGTAACAGACCAACTATAACATTTTGGAAATGACACTCTTTTTTTCTTACGGGTCTATAACAAGAAGAATAGCAAGACACAATTCTGTATAGCTTGAGAAGTTAAGTAGTTTGATACTTTTCAGATTGTTTTATTTTCCCCTGAAATTGATTTTGCAATCAGGTATGTCTTTGCTGTAATCTTGTTTATTTTAGAAAAATGTACATGAAATCTTGTTTTCCTGAATACAGTGGAAAATAAGAAACAGGAAACATATCTTTCACTTGATAACATTTTACTGTGAGTTCACTGGTTTGGATTGCTCTCTGGTGTATACAACAATTAATTCTCTTGCTGTTTCCTGTGTTTTCCTTCTGATATACACACATGCATATACAGTAATTTCAACTCAGGTCATGTATTGCAACTTAATCCAAACTTTGAACACATGTCCTGTGAGAAGTGGCTGAGGGCTTTGGGCTTGTGTGGTTTGGAGAGAAGGAGGCTGAGGGGCAACCTCATGGGTCTCTACAGCTTCCTGAGGAGGGGAAGTGCAGAGGGAGGTGCTGAGCTCTTCTCCCAGGTATCCAGTGATAGAACGGAAGGGAATGGTTCTAAGCTGTGCCAGGGGAGGTTTAGACTGGACATTAGGAAGCATTTCTTTACCGAGAGGGTGGTCAAACACTGGAACAGGCTTCCTAGAGAGGTGGTTGATGCCCCAAGCCTGTCAGTGTTTGGGAGGCATTTGGACAGTGCCCTTAATAACATGCTTTACCTCTTGGTCAGCCCTGAATTGGTCAGGCAGTTGGACTAGAGGATCATTGTAGGTCCCTCCCAACTGAAGTAGTCTATTCTCTTTCCATTGCTGCCTGCCATTAGTTAAAAACAAACAAACAAACAAACAAACAAACAAACAAACAAATAAATATCAGAAATTTAACTGTTTCCTTGTTTGGCTTGAATGAAATAGCTGGCCTTTCTAGCCACATCAGCTTTTGAAAATCTGTGATCCTATATCAGTTAAAGACCAAATAGTTATAAGCTATTCAGCTTCCTGCACAATAGCTGAATTATGAACAAAACGTTAAATTTTAGCTTTTCAGTTGAGATATTTACCTCCCCTATGTTTTTATGGTACTTGGGGCAATGGAAAAGATAGAGACTTGAGTGTGTACAATGCAGATTAATAATAATATCATAGTTAAGTCATGCCAAGTTTCATAAAGAAAAGACTCACAGGCAGAAATGAATTCTTAAACCTGAAATATAAAGACATGGGGAGTGTTCTAGTCCAAAAATCAGAACCTTTTTGAAGAAGCTCAGCTACAAACCGTAACTTCATTTTTAGCATCTTGTTGAACCTGTTGGCTTTGGTTGATAACAATAGATGAGCCACTATCATAAATACAGAAGAACCATTTTTCAAAAAAATCTTATCAACAGCCACAGGCAATTTCAAAAGTATAAACCCCAACCGTTTCAATAAAAACATCTTGGCAGATTTTCAGTTGCCAGATTTGTTTAGTGCTATTCTGAAATTGGATAAAAGTTTGATGGAAATGATTCTTCACTCAAGATAAAATTAAAAATCTATTAAGCTGCTTTATAGATCTTATAGCTGAAATAATCATGTGTCACTAGGCAAAACACAGGTTGCATATAAGGTCAGTTAGGAATCTAAGTTTTGTGGTTCAGATGCATTCATAACTACTATGCGGACAATCCATTTGACTGAACACTGCATGTGCCTCAGATCCATTAGAATCACTTCCCGATACTGTAAGTATTTTTGGAAGGTTTAAAGATACTTAAGCTAGATCTTGTTGAAATGTCTAATACCACTTGTGGTATTACTTGTGTTATCTCATAGTGGTATAGCTTATATTAGCTCCAAAGTTCAACCATATTACCTTTTACATTTTGATTTCTGAAACTAAAAGAGCACTGTTTAAATTTATCACTATCTGATGTCTTGAATTGTCAGAATGCCAGGTGAAGCTGTGTATGTAATCATGCTCGATTGGAGGAGATAATGGCAGAGAGCCTGATCTGCAGAAAGCTACAGGAAGGTACAGAAGACTGCCTTAGCTCTGCTTGGCAAGCGTGAAGCTCCGGCAATGTTTCAGGGACTCATGGACAAGATATTAATGTCGTTGTGGTTATGTATTCACATCTTGATAAATGCTACCTCATGCATACATCTTATGGATTGGACATATACGAAGAACCAAGAACTATTTTTCAAAAGTTATTCAGGGTAATGGGATTCATTTCCACCCTAGCCCTGTAATGAAATATGAAAAATGAGGAAAACTACTGATGATAACCTTTGAGAAATTAAAAAATTATAAAGCTTATAGATGTGTCTTGCTGGAGTGTCCAGTTTTACCCACAAAATGGCAAGTGAAATCTTTCATGGACTTAGCTAGAGAACACAAAGTTGCATGCACATATTTTTTTATAATTGTGACTTTTTGAATGTAATCATAAACTAGGGATCAAATTAGAGAAGATGCAGAGATGATACACTGGTATGGTGGGTTAGCTGTGGCTAACAGTCAGACTCCCACCCAGCTGCTCTCACTGCCCCTCCTCAGTAGGACAAGAAGAAAAGATGAAAAACCTCATGGGTCAAGATGAGGACAAGGAGATCACTGACCAGTGATTGTCATAGGCAAAATAGACTTGATTTGGGGAAAATTAATTAATATTTTCAATTAAAATAGAGTTGGATGATAAGAAAACAGAAAAAAACTAAAACACCTTCCCCCCACCCTCACCCCCCTTTTTCTCAGGCTCTACATCATTCTTTCGTTCCCAACTCCTCTACCTCCTGCCCCTACCCCTGCGTGGTGCAGGAAGAATGGAGGTTGTGGTCAGTCCATAACAGCTTCTCTCTGCTGCTCCTTCCTCCTCGCTTTCCCCCTGCTCCAGCGTGGGTCCTTCCACAGTCTGCAGTCCTTCAGGGTAAACCTGTTTCTGTGTGGGCTCTCCAGGGGCTGCAGCTCCTGTCAGGAGCCTGCTCCACCATGGTCTCCTCCAGGAGCTGCAGGGGAATCTCTGCTCCAGCACCTAGAGCACCTCCTCTCACTTTTCTCTTACCTTGGTATCTGCAAGGCTGTTTCACTCTTTTGTACCCTCCTTCTCTGCTTGTCTGTCACTTTCTGGCCTTTCTTGAATATGTTTTCATGGAGGTGAGGCCACTCCTGCATCTCCTGTCTACGAAAACCTTGACACCTGCACCCAATACCACCTGGTCCATGTGGGTCACCGTTGTACACACATGGTCTAGAGAAGATAAAGCATAATCCTATGTAAGCCCAGTAATTAAAAGCCTGGACACTACTGGGAATAGGATCTCAGTTTAATATGGAAACTCTGATACAACTTTTTAAGCGAGTGAAGCTACAAGATGATAGTGCCATTTTGTGGCCATCTGTGTGGTTCTAGTTGTCAAAAAGGTTATAAACTAATGAGGGTAGGGGGATTTGAACAATTTGACTCATTGGTAGTTGGCACTTCTTATACTATGGTACTATGGTTTTATTCACACACATGAGGTTTGGTTGTTGGGGTTTTTTTTAAATAAATGAAGACAGAAATTATAGACAATGAGCGAGTGTCTGCCTCTAGTCTTGAGTGGACTTTTTACAAGGATGTATACTGTAGAGACCCAGGAGGAAAGATACCTCAGCCTGTGAGAAAAAAAAAAAAAAAAAAAAAAATGTTGGAAATAATTGGATAAGGAGATGATTACCAGCTGAAGGACTTGCATAAATGACCATGAGTAAACAATTATTCATGGCCTTCGAAGATGGACAAAGTCAGAGGTTTGGAAGCGTATGTTGTTCATTGGAAGAAGATATTTCTGCCAGATCACCAATGGCCACTTGCTCAATGTGGGATGGTTGTGATTATGCTGTTATTTTGTCTATTGACTTAAAACAAAATCAGTTTAGAAAATTATTTTAACCAGAAATGTGGTGGTGCACAAGGGCCTAACAGTCAGAATCAGACCGGTTTTGTTACCTGCCAGGAGAGATTGTCTTTGTTGCTTCTTTGTGGTTGACTATTCATTCCTTAAGTGATAGCGCCTCATGAAACTAATGCAATGGCCCTTGCAGAATTATCAGCATTATCCTCGCTTTCCTGTGTTTCAGAGTACACAGCAATAATGTTGCCCTTGCTGAACATGTGGCAATGGATATCTGCTATAGTTATACTCTACAGAACAGAAGATAAGATGATTTTAAATTTGTAAGCTATCTGCCAGGTTGTAGAATTTAATTTGCAAGACCAAACTTCCGCAATATTGTGTTTATGTTGCAGTGTCATTTACTGTTTAATAGAAACATTCACAATGCCCTAGTTCCATCTGTTATAAATAGTGAAGGCTGATAAAAAATATGCAAACACAAGATGCAGCTTTCTGGCAAATTATGCTTAGTACAGCCCCCAAACATCAAGCAAGATTTATAACAGTTGCATCTCTTTTTTTTTTTTTTTTTCTTCTTTTACTCTACAGTAATTACTGTAGAGATTTGACTAGATATATAAATAACACTCAAAGTTTTACATTAAATTATTGTGTGAGAAGACAGGGACAAGTATACGCACACACACACACGTTTCACACCTTCAGTTGTACTGCAGTTACAAATCTTGTTATGGCTGCAGAATTTTTGATACAGCTACTTGCAAATACATTTTTTATCAGACAAATACAGTCAAAAGGCAAGCCCACGCACTGTTACGCATTGTATGAACAAACCTCTCAGTTTTCGATTAAGAAAATGGAGATGAACGAGACGAGCAGCAATAGACTTGCAAAGGGCTCTATGATGAATAACCACAGATGAAACTACGGCTGTTTCCTGCTCTCAGGAGCAAGAGAGAAATTGTGTGGCAATAGGGCGAGTGAGTCACTGAACGAAGCAGTTAGTTAGAAGGTGTGAGTGAGTTGTGGTAGCAAAAGAAGGTTTCTGGTAATGCTGTTTGGGCATGATCACTTTATTATCTGCCGAGACCGAAAAACAAATTATTCTACGCAGTTAAAGAAAAACAAGCTTGCAATCTGAAACACTTGAGACAGTCTACAGAAACACTTGAAAAGATGGAGTTTAAGTAAGTTTATGTCTTCTTTTGCTCAAGCTGGATGCTGGCAGGTGAATCACACATCCACTCAAAAAGTGGAAGACAGATTTCTTTCTTTGTTTTATTTTTGAAGCAGATATATTTCAAAGGAATTAACTTGACAAACCTCATTGTAGTTACTGCTGACAGTCTTTAAGGTTAGTGGATATTTGTTCCTCTGCAGAAAATGTTTGTTTTTCCAGGCGAGTTGCCTGACTTTGACTTAACCGTATCTTTTCCAGGACATATCCACACCATTTAAATCTTCCTGGTTCTGTGAGCAGATCATGTTATAGACTGGAATTTCTGAAAGCTAAGCTAAAACACCTGCTTTTGGAAAGAGAACGTGTAAAAAGCTCTGAGATGAATTTTGCACATCCATCTCCTCAATTATATTTGATCTTGGAGTAATTAGCAGAAGGAGATATACTCTTTAAGGCAAAAGGTATATTATGGAAAACAACCGCTTCCCAGGCTGTCACCCCAGTGCAAGACACTTCTTCCATATCCACATCCTTAGCTGAACCTACAGTGCTCATACCTTCATGGTTTCATCTTCTGTTTCTCCCAATGTTTTACATATTGACTTCTAAAGTCTTTCTCTCCTGTCAATATAGGGATGTGACTTTGATGTGAGCCTCAAACTAGAGAGGAAAATGAGGAGGAAGATGTGTATACTTACAACACAGTGGCCAATGGAGCCAGAGTTTAAGCCATTAACATGTTTATTTCTGACTTTTTGCTGCAATATGGTGTGTTTGGTTTATCTGTAATAAAAGCGCAGCATTTTAGGTATATCAAGTCAGAATATATAACCAGAAAGTGACCTTAATCTGGAATACAGTAAAGTATGAAGTAAAAAGATCTGTCAGAAAGACAGAAATTTATAGAATATTTAGGTCTCTTATTCCTCTAGCCATTATTTCCTTACCTTCTGGAATTTTTAAATGTGCACTCTTCCCATTCTTTTTTTGTGACCTTTCTTGTAAGGACAGGCATTTTCTTATCTTTTTCTTCCTGGAGTCAAGTTAATTTAATTTACTGATCATATCAAAGGCCTAATTCTTATGTACGTGTATTTCACTGGATTAGTTTAACTAGGTGTAAAAGAATGTTAAGAAAAGATAATAAGATGATTCGTTTGAACACAACAGGTACAAATTAAGTTGTTAACTGTATTATATACATTGCATTGCTTATCACGTCTGATAAGCAAGCTCAATAACATTTAGCTTTGGCACATCTTGTAGTTGTGTCAAGAACATAACTTTTCATACCATTTTTTAGGGGCAATGAAAGCGAAAAAGAAAGCTTTTGATTCAGAAATTGGTTTTGCCCATGCTTCCTTTCCTCTCAACCATCTGCCCTCCACCTGCTGTGGGCAGAAGTCAGTGTTTTACGCAGCAGCCACTACTACACTGCTGGAAATTAGAGCATGGTCTAGTATTAGGAACTAAAACTGGTCTGTTGTGAAGAACTGAAATTGATGCTAGTCTACCATACCAGGTTGTGCTGTAAAGTGAAGTAGTTTGGTTCATACAGGAGAGACAGGGAGGCCCAAGAGAAGTACAATAGATGGATGAGATGGACATTCAGCTCTTGTCCCCAGAATAACCTTTTGTTTGTACGAATTAGCACCCTGATAAAAATTCCTGTTCCTACTGTCAGGTACCATGTAAGGTCTATGGGGAAAGGT
The DNA here is from genome assembly GCA_013400195.1 of Aramus guarauna. NCBI lineage: Eukaryota > Metazoa > Chordata > Aves > Gruiformes > Aramidae > Aramus > Aramus guarauna. The sequence goes on along the minus strand of VXBL01003752.1, from coordinate 261,487 downwards.
CTACATTTTGAGCCTCAATTATAGCATCCCTTCAGTTCCACCACTGAATAAGACCAGCGGAACTAATTAGTCAGAGCCAGAGTCATTTAGACTGGAGGGAACCTCTCTCTGGAAGGAACCTGGTCCAATCCACCATTCAGAGTAGGTCTGACAGGTTGCTCAGGTCATCCAGTTGAGTTGTGAGTATTTCTAAGGGTGGAGATTCCTCAGTCTCCTTGGGCAACCTATGGCTGTCTACCCTCAAGAGGAGTACTTATTTTTCTCTTAATATTTTATCAGAATTTCCTTTGTAGCAGTTTGTGCTCACTGCATCTCACGATTTCACTCCACACCCTCAAGGAGGGTCCAGCTTCATCTTCCCTACACCCCTCAATAGGCATTTGTACACAACAACTCCCCTCAGACTATTCAAGGCTAAACAAACTCAGTTCTTTTAAGCTTCTCCTCATGAGTCACGTGCTTCGGGTCCTAATCACCCAGAACAGATAAACAGTTTATCTAAACTTGTACATAAAACACCGAATAGTGTTCAGCTCTTGGAATTCAAGTCCTAGACGTGCAACAAACTTATCTTTGTGTTCAGGAGACAGAGGAGCCAAAACAAATTACAAGATTTATCCTAGATGCATGTAAATTGGCAGGATAACCTAATATCTAAAGTGTCTGAATTAATTGCTGTGATCCTTAGATAAATTAATAAGAAATCTGAAAGATATATTTATATGCTTATACATGGCATTAGTGCACGTAGAAATGTTATTTTCTTCTGTCTAGTCTTTAAAAATATACAGCAAACACTTGTAGCTTTCTTCTGAATCTTTTTTAATTTGATAAAGTCTGGAAATCATACCTTAAAGCCAGAAGATAAGTTAATGAGTTTCATTTAATAAGTTTAGCCAACAGGAAACCCAGTGGTTATTTGATCATGGTCTATCAGTACGTACACTGGGATGAGACTTAGATCAGAGAACTGTGGAATCAGTAAGACAACATATGAAAGTTCTGTAGTTTGAAGACAAACATCAATTCAAGCTAAAATAGTGTACATCATTTTAGCATGATGGCAATTTACAATCAAAAAAACTTACCTCAGGAATTAATGAATTTATGACTATGTGAAGGCTTTAAATTACGATTGTGTGTCTTTCTAAGAGATGTCCTTCAGCCCAGCCAGAAACTGTAAGTCAGGAACTAACTGTGACCTCTAGTATGTAAAATTTCAGAGTAAATTGTCTGCATAGTTATTTCAGGTTTTAACTCTCTGGATCTATAAAGTAGAACCAGAGTGATGTGATACATGGCTGCCTGGACTGGAAGAAATACCTTACTTCTCTGTCAGATACTACCATGCTCTCCATTTTCCAAATTTCTATTCACTTGCATTCATTTTTGCAACACCTGTGTAAAAATATGGCAGGAGGAAAATGTGTTCTCAGTTTTTTGTTTTTTGTTTTTTTTTTTTGGACATAAGTTAGATTGTTTTCTTCTGATTTTTAAAGTAACTTGGGTTGTATTTCCTATTGCAAATAACTCGATTCTATAGGGCAATTTCTGACTACTAAGCATAATGTAAATGAAACCCATAAAATAGTCTAGATGGATTAAAAACCCTAATAACATTTCACTTTCAGATCCTTTGAACTTACATTTTATTTCTTGAATCTACTGCATATGAAATTCTATAAAACAAACAAAACCAAAACAAAAGCGATGCATATAAGTTCAGAAGCAAACAGAGAAGAGCATTCCAAACCTAGGAAGTAATTGGTCTCTCTCCTGTTGCCTACATGTGGAAGAAGAGAAACATTTAAATCACCTAAGGAAAGCTATTAAGATAATTATGAGCTAAAATCTCTGCGCTTCATCTTTCTATGATGTTCCTAGTCAGAAAAGCATTAGGCTTCAATTTTCTGCAATTTCCTCTAGAAAGCCCTCTCTTTTTCACTGGGACTCCTCCTGCTTTGCAGGCCTGGGCTCTTCGTCCCTGGAGCTATTCCATCATTTCTGTAGCAGCATACCATGTGCATCCCTCAGCCTCCTTACACAACAGATTGCAGTAAATCTTCAATTTAATATCCTAAACCCCTTTTTTATGAGGCATAGAAATAAGCTTTCCTTCAGTAAGTGATACTTCCTCAGCTTTCCGAAAGCACAACCTAACCTGAGAAACCTAAAATAAATTGTATGCGTGTTCTATAGAAATTCTCTAAACAAATAAAACTGAGAGACATTTTATAGCAGTAATAATTTCTTACTTGCAAGTGTTTCAAAAGACTCCCACAGCAGCAGGTGTTAAGGAAGTATCCATCTGTTCTTGTTTCTCTGCACAGAAGTATATTGAATAGATAGAGTTTCTAAATGTTCAGGGTTGTCATTAAAATGGGTTAGCTGTGATCGTCACTTAAGGCATTCCTGATATTGAAATTAAAATGAAGACTATCTCTGGTTCTGTTGCAATTTGAGAACGCGATCAATGGTTCCCTGAAGAAACATCCTGTCAACTGAGTACTTTTTAAATTATCTTCTGAAAACCACTTCAGTATTCCTGTGACTGAACTGGAAATGCTGTATCAGCAGCATTACTGTTCTCTGAAAACATGGATCAAAACCCAGCTGTTGCAAATATGTTAATCCTTGAATAAGGTTAAGAGATCTGAAGACTTTCTACTACACTTGAAACTTATGTTTCTATTTAAATATTGAAGGCTTTTCCGCTTTCTCCTCCACTGCGAAAAGTTATCCGAGTCACTTCTAAACTTGAGTGCTATGGTATAAAGACTGGAGGACGGGAGCTTCATCGATGCAGCAGTGGAATCAGCCTGAGAAAAGAGGGATGCACACAAGCTGAGAAGCACAACGCATCAGTGTTTTTGGAAGTGAAACAGAAGATGTACGGGGCAAGGGTATAAATGAATCTACAAAACATCTATGGAACTTCTACGCACTCCTGGGTGTTTTTGTACCTTAAGTGTTTATATCTAAGCTACTACATTGTCGTATAGTCAGGTCAGAAAATGCATCTTGGCAAACAGTGTGAAAGCATTAAGAATGAAAATTCCCTCTTTGCTCTTTAGCATTGTACCCCACTAAACAGGAGGGAACAGAAAAGGGGGTTTGCATGTAGCACATACGTAACAATTGTAATATCTTTAGTATTAAAGCTAAAATAATACCAGCTGAGGTATTGAGGCTTTGTATTAGTTTGTGATTTGCAATGGCTGGTAGCTTCCATCCAAAAACCTGCTAGCAGTACTTTCTCAAATGCCAAAGTTTGATCTGTCCATTATGTTTTCACTTTTATTTCTATATTCCTCCTATTCTGTGTCCTCCCATGAAGGCACGTTGCTTTCAGTCCTATGGAACATTCTGCTATTTATATGTGAATGACTTGGTCTGGATACCTCGTAGCCAAATATTCTCATTCCATGATGGAATAATTCTGGTATTGTCAACCACAACTATTTACAGCTGAATCTATCTGCAAAACTTCAGGATCTCAGCTCTGAAACCATCAGTTAAAAAATACAGGGCTTTGCATTTTCCAAAGAAACCTCTCAAACAAGTAAAAGCTGGCCAGCCTCCAGCTGGTATGGGATCTCTCCAGATTTAAAGTCCAGCCTTAAATGCAGTTATAAATATAAACCTTATATAGTCTTTTTGTGGTTTATGGAAGGCTTGTTGTTGTTGTTATCTTAACAGAGATTTTTAAATCTAAAAAAAAATGTGGGTAGAAGGAACAGGTTTTTTAGCAGTTTTGCAGTTGATAAGTGGCAAAAGTACAAGAACAGCATTTTTACCCAGGGGAAAAAAAAACAACCAAACATCAAATAAAAACCCCACCACGATCCAGACAACAAAACATGCGATATACTAATTTGTTTGATGGAAAAGTATAGATTGTGTGCTAGGATTGTTGCGGCACTAGGCATTTTGCTAAGCCACCTGCCAGGTTAAGCCACTCTAATAACGTAACCATGGCAATACTGCTGGCGTCAGCGTGAAAGACTGATTTGTGCAGCCTGTAAGGATTGGGCACCTTAATGCATTAACTGGAGCTGTTAGGAAATGTTTGGAAATACATATGTAAAATAGATATAAAAGGTTCTTTTAGATTGTTTAGTGTTTTGCTTCGGGCAATATTTGTTAACAGCAGGCCACCCTGTTTATAGGGCTAAGCGAACGTGGTTGCGAGCACTGAAATAGATAGCAAACTGCTGGTAGATTCTGTTCTGCTGCTTTGCTTTTTTGTGCTTTGATGGGAAACAACTGTCTCATTTTTAGCAATAAAAGTGTGTTAGCCCATGCCTGTGTATCTGCTGATGTAAACTTGCGACTTACAGCAGTAATTGCAGAAAATCTGAAACCAGACAAACCCAGCAAAACTTGGAAGCTTTAATTAGGCTCTATAAAAATAGTCAGCGAGTTGGTCAAGGTGTTGTGACCACATTTTATCCTCCTTCTCCCCATCCCTCTGTTGTTTTCCATATGCTTTTCCCACACACGCATTTCCTGTCCCTCTCACATTTGCCTTTCATATGCCCCTCAGTTACGTGTTCTCCTCACACCTCTAATTTGCAGCTACACTGCTCCACAAATAATGGGTTTGTTTTTTTTCCAGTGCGGCAATGATCTGATGATATACTGTCTCCAGCATCAGTGCTGACTTAATTAATTTCTACCCCTGTGCCAGCACAAGTGGTGCAGGACCGTAACGTGAATCAGATCAGAAGAGAGATCCACTTTAAAGTAAAAACCTCAGCTTCCCTGTTTCAGCCGGGTGCCTGGTTCACATGGTAGCCCCATAAGCTTAAGCATATGTAAACATAATTAAAGGAATGCCTTAGTGAATTTTGTAGAGGGTAGAACAGAGTAATGATTATTTCTGATTTTGTGGCCGGATGAGGGAAAAATATAAACTTATAAAATCTGTATTCACCCTCCGTGCCAAAAGGCAATTTGTATGAGAAGAAAAAAGGGAGCCCTTAATGACCTCTCTGTACATTTATATGTTGTGTCTGCTTTGGTTTGCTTACTAGCAGCGTTACTTGACATATTATTGTTTCATAATAAGAAATTATTTTCGTTCATTGCATCTTATTTTACTGGTCTGACACAGGTAGCCCAAATTGTTGCTCTAGGCTGTGCCCCAGTTGTTGCCAACTTTTCTTTATTCTCTCAATTTTTTATTGTCTTCCTCTAGAACTTTTTCTTCTGAACTCTCATTTATCTTTTTTTTCCCCTTTTGCTCATTTTTCATGGTGAGTGCCAGTTCTCAATGGTTCACTAATTTGCCAGACAGCACTGTGCTTTCTGGAGAGTATTTGTGTCCCCCAGGCTGTCAACTGTTGGATTCTGCATAGAGTAGTTGCTGAATTAGCACATGTATTTGCTTCTGAACTGAATCAGGATTTTTTTTGTAGGCTGTGGAAAAAGTAGGCTTATGTTTTTGTACTGAATTAAGGGAGTTACAGCTTTTAAAACAACTGTAGCAACAGGAACCCACTTGTGGATTTGAGGCTATACAGCTTTTTCTGTCTCTGAAGCTCTTCCCTTTGCTCTTACGCCATATGTTGTGTGGACTCCATTTGAAATATCTTAGGAACGCAGGATAAATATCCAAGCCAAGGAAGTTCAAAATGTATACTTGCAAATAATGAGAGGTTGCTCAGGGCTCTAGCATTTCTGTTTCTTTTCACTCTTCGTCTTTGAGAACAGCAGAATTTAACCTAGAAGTTAGCTGAAACATACACTTGGAAAAAGAATATTTTGCTTTTAATAACTAAAAAATATGTAGGACTGCTTTGAGGATGATTCTATAATTACCTTCATAATTCTGCAGTTTGTCAGAATATAGGGCCTGATTCTCTATTGAAAGGAGATCAAAAACCTACTATGAAGATATGCCGATTCTTTCACATTCTTTTAGTTTCTTGCTAACAGGCAGGAAACAAGGAGCACTGAGGACAGAATGATAACTAAAATCAGCAAAGACAGAAAAGATACATAAATAAAAGCAGGACCAGAAGAGAAAGGAATTGAATCATTCATAAGTGAAAGTGAGTAAACAGCACGCCCAGTTGTTGCATTTGACTGTTAGCAGTGTTGATTTTGCTGCTTCTTGAAAGTTCTTAGGATTTTTAGCTCTTTTTCCAAACTGCACTGGTTTGGGCCTGCAGACTACAGGGGAAAAGCGGTGGCTTCCACTCCTGAATAGGAAAGATGCATGACACAGTATATTTTCACTGCCAGGAGGTAACACAGAAACATTCTTGCCTGTTTAGTGCGTATTCAATCATGGACAGAAAGTCAACTGCTTAGCTGGAGCTTGGCATAGATTTCCAATAACTTGTTTTTCCTCAAGCACAAACATACAACAGCACTTGAAGAAAACCACAGAGTGAATCTTTTAGGATCCAAAAATAATCTTTTTAGATTTCCATAAGAAAACAGTATTTAATTATTTGGTCTTTTTCTCCCACCTTGCAATTAAGTCAAATGGTGACACAGATTGCTGGATCATTTATGTCCAAACTGTTCATATAGACATGATGTCTTCTGGTATTGTGGATATACAAAATTAAAACTTTATGGCTTTTAATAGTAATAATAGTGAAACCAATATACAGAGTTAATACACAACCATGTATATTGCTGCATAATAGGCAGTCACTGTTTTGTTGAGCAGCTGTGCTCTCCAATCTAATCTATGTTTATAGTTAAGGTCATATTCTTCTTGTGTACTAGGCAGGATGATGGTGTCTATGCCTGTATTGCTCTGATGGGTTGATCTACAGGCTTCCATCATCTGCAGTGTTTTGGATGTTGCTGCCCTACTCTAGAGGAATGGGCTCAACTTTCACAGGGACATCCATGGGGCTGCACAGGCAACTCAAAGGTGTTCCATCCATGCCCACAGGGCAGATATTTTTTGTCACCCTAAGTGCTACCTGACACTGTGTGAGGCACCCTCTTGCACGACACCTATTCCACAAGGCCTTCAGCATGTCTGGGAAGATCCTCCAAGTTCTTTCCCTAATTCATCTGCTCCAGTGTCCATTAATATCCACCTTAATTTCAGAGACAAACTATGACAAATTCAACTTGAAAGGCAGGGGAAGCATAAGGGAAGCAGAAGTCTGCAGACAGCACAAGGCATTCCTTACCTGCTCTCCTTCTATTTGAGGGCACTGTTGCTGTCTCGTACATTGGGTGACCATATGGATAGCTGTTGGCCTTCAGCAGTGTCTCCACTGTTACCAAGCTTTGTTCAGTTACATCATGTGTATCGATCTTGGACATGAGCTGACTGCCAGTGGGACACTAATTTCTTGACATAACAGACCATGCTCATAGCTCTGGGGTAGGAGCCCTCAGGAAGCAGCAAGCATGGGCTGCCCCACAAGGGATGGAAGCCAAGAGCTGAGGGCAACAGCAAGGCAGGTAGGGCAATGATCCCACCCAGGTGGCCACAATCCCACAGTACCTGAGCAGGTACCATGCTGGTGAGCTGGGTCAGCCAATATTCAAGATTAGTAGACATGTTTGCAATGATGAAACAGGTGCAAGGTCAAGCCAGCATGTCAAATCAGTGCTTCAGGATCAGCAAGGCACAAGGCTAGGCACAGGCAGACCTCAGGGAAGCGTCAAGGATGGAGGACAGAGCTTCAACACAGTTCCCAAGCAAAGGGCAAGAGGCCCCCATGAGGTTTCTCACAGCTCCTTCTCACACATCTCTTTCTCCAGCAGCCTGATCCAAGGCTACAGCTGCACCGTATCCGAGCTGGACTGGAGCACAGGCAGCCAAACGCCAAGGAGGCAGGAAGAGGCTGCAGAGCCTCTTGGTGCACTCAGAGCCCTGACGGCAGCATGCTTATTTCCAGATTTCCATCCAGTCCAGACAGTATCAGTCTCTTAAAAGTAATCTTGTTAGAGACAAGGCACAGCTGTTCAGGGCTGGGATGTTTACTGCAGCCTGGTGAAAGTCTGCAAAGCCATATGCCGTTTGATCCTCTGCTCCCTGGCTATTTACCAATTCAGTGTCCAGAGGACCAGTATGTTGAGCTGTGCCAGAATCACTGACAAACACAAGCCCTTCTGCTGGCCCTCGTGGGGGCCCACCAGAGTCATAGTTATACGAGATTACATTCCGCTGTAGTTTGTGATCCATCGTACCCTAGTGATCATTGCAGTGGCTCATCCGTGTTAACTTTCAGATCTGAACTGTCCACATTTTGATAAGCAGCCATGCACAGGGCTGGCAATAGCATCATCGTGCCATCTGTAAATGGTCTTACCCTGACAACCACTACTGTCTTGATAGCAGTGATGCTGTCTTTGTGACTGACATAACACCAGTGTGGATTATACCTTCAAGACCACCATGGCCTGCTGTGCACTTAGTGATCTGCAGGAGAAAGTGAGGAGTGTGCTCAAACTGAAGGGTTCCAGATGCAGAAAGTCAGATGACAAAATCAATTAAAGCAGCCTAACAAAAATGTTAGCCTTGGCCTTAGTGCAAGTTCTCTCTCCTTGCAGCAGCACCTTAACTACAGTCTGTGGCTATAAGTGGTGATATGTCCAAGGCTTCATAATTCTTAACAATTTCCAGGCTTCCTGTTTGTCTCTTTCCTTCATCCTGTTCTTTTTCAGGCCTCTCTCCTTCTTTCCCCCATTAAAAAAAAATAAATCATTACTTCTGTAATTTTTCTTTCTTCTCTTTACTCTGTGAAAAGTCAATTCCTCCTCCAGTTGCCATAACAAATGACAGCTGCTTGATTGCCTTGAGACACAACAGGTCAGGCTTGGTCCCTCACCCCCAGCAGACACCTCCCCAGTGTGAAACACTTGTAGTAACCAGCCCTCTTTGGTCTTTGTCTACAATTTAGGGAAGTTTATGAGAGAAGAAGGACAAGGAGAAAGACCAAGTGCTGATTACTGTCCTTCCTCTTCAGATAAAACAGAAAAAACATTCACAGTATTTTAGTTGAAATGCAACACAACATGCAGTAAATCAGATCGGGATCTGGCTCATCAGAGGACACCGAGAGATACCCACTTTTGTTGAAAGCACAGCACGCTCCTAGAAATACAGTGACCAGAAGTGAAGGCCCTTTACCTTCAGTGCCTGGTTGCTTTCGGCTACAGATCCAGGGTAAGGATCATCTGCTCTTGCATCCAGTAAGAGGACCTGTTGCCTTCAGATAATGTAATGAAGAAAGCATATTCTACAGAAGATTAAATACAAATGGAGGCGAAAGCAGCATTCTTGTCATTGTGGGGACCGTGTGGGGCTGTATGATGCCATAACTCACAATGAGTGTTATGGGTTTCATCTCATGCCCGTTTCTGGCAGGTGCAGTCATCACTTTCAGCTCCCCAGTTCTGTGAGCCCACTGCTGAACCAAGATGACCGGGGCTGGAGTTGGCAGGAAATCAAGGCAACAAGGACGAATCAAGCCACACGTGGGAACCTTTAGGACTGCTGCAAGAACCGGCTGTGGCTGCCTTGCCCTGTCTGCTACTTCTGTCTGTTCTCTGACTCACCAGTGCCCTAAAGGAGGTCCTCGAGTAGACCAAACATTTTAGGTACTTACAATTACAGAGCATTGTGGAAATATTCTTTGTTGTAGATTAAGTTGTCCCAGGTCACATGGGCAGCAATCAAGAACAACTACGTTTTAGGCACATCTTTACATGACTGTCATTACCTGATACTCCAGAGGAGGTGCTGCCTCTCTCAGTCACTGGACGACATGGTGTATAAGGTTTGGATTTTGTGAAGAAATCACAGGATCTAGTTGTTCTTTGCTAAAATAAAAAACAGGAGGTAGTTGCTGCCTAAATTCAATTTCTGCTTTTAGCCTCTTGCATTTCCAATAAATAAGGCAGATAAATACAGGATATGCAAGCAAAGTGATAGTCATACAGCATTAAATAGTAATACTTTAAACTTTGTTGGTTAATATTCTGAATGTAATAGAAAAAAAAGATGTACTGCATAATTAAATATGGCTTAGAAGCAGAGCACAGCACAGATAAGGGCTCCTTACTACTTACCTTGGTCTTAAATTACATTATTGGACATTGTTGCATACTTGCAGTTAGCATGCTTAAGATGACATATTAAGCAATCTTTCCCCATTAACCCCCTCTACCTTTTTAAATAGCCATGCCATACCTTGGATATGTATAATATCTAAAAGGTAAATTTAATAGATCTAAAACTTAATGAAACAATCATATTGATTTAAGAAGATCTTATTAAAATGTAAATAGCTTCATGCATAGCACTTTGAAGATATAAAGTACTAGATGCATTTTATTTCTTTGAAGGAGAAGATCAATACAGATAATTCTCCGGTTTTCCTTGAAAGCTGAAATCCTTTGTAAAAGATGTACCAGAGTAAGCTGTTAAGTCTCATGACCTGTTTTTGGATGATTCGGAATGATGTTACTATTAAGCCTATTTCTGCTTAAAACACTGAGAAACCCATCTCCGGAGAAAAATTGTGGCTGAGTTCATAGTTAGTACTGTTGCTAGTAGGAGCTGTTGCGAAGAAGCTAAAAGCAAGGCCTTGCCTCTGCTTTCCCATGGGACTTACTTTTAAGCTGAGGCCGTAGCGCCAGGCCCCACCTGGGCTACATCACATAGCTACGTCACAGCTGTGTCACAGCTACGTCTGTGCTCGGGCTTGTACCTCCTCCACCCTGACCTGGACTCAGACCTGGTTTCCTGGCTGTGCTCAGACCTGTCCCGTCCCGATGGCCGTGCTGAGTGATCACCGGGCTGTGTCTGACCCTGGCCACCATCTCTGGCCCTGATCCTGACCTGGACTTGCCGCTCCACACCCTGGCTCCTTGTGGTGACGCTACTGCTCCTGCCCGACACCCCACTCCTGGCGACGCAGCCGGCCCTCGCTGCTCCGTGACACTTCTCGGTGCCATTTGTGGAATAACTGGTTGAGGCATTCCTCAAATGTAACATAGCGGATTTAATAATTTAGCATTTTTAAATAGGTCCATCAGCCAGTCACACATGGGGGTGCATTTGTGCAAACCATCACAATGACTAAAAATTACTTTTTTTTTCCCCTGACATTGACATCTTTCAAAGGTACTAAAAAAAGTTATTTTGTATCACAAATTATCCTGAAGCTATATACGAAACTTAGCAGTGTTAGTTGTTCCTCACAGACCTTGTTTTTTAACCTCACACTTTTCCATGGCTAACACTTTGAAACAGACGCTTGGAAAGAGAAATTGGAACGAGCCTTTCAACTTCAGTGAAGTATATCAAAGTAGGTTATGGTTTGGACAGAAGGACTCCACGTGAATTTTGTGAACAGTGATGCACTGATTCATCCTGAGTAACATGCGTTTTTCAGAGAAAACTATGGAGGCACAGAGCCCCTTGCAGGTGTGCTGGAGCCTAGGCTTGGTCCCTGTATAACTCCAGGTACTCTGATGATCATTAGCTTCAGCAACGTCATTTATTCTAAAGGCAATGGATATAGAGATATGCTACATGGAAATAAAGAATGTTTTATCACAAGGCTCCCTTTAGCCTTCCAGTACCTAAAGAGGCCTACAAGAAAGCTGGAGAGGGACTGTTTACAAGGGCATGTAGTGACTGGACAAGGGGGAATGGCTTTAAACTAAAAGAGGATGGATTTAGTTTCGATATTAGGATGAAATTACTTACTATGGGAGTAGTGAGGCACTGGAACAGGTTGCCCAGAGAGATTGTGGATGCCCCATCCCTGGAAGTGTTCAAGGCCAGGTGGGATGGGGCTTTGGGCAGCCTGGTCTAGTGGAGGGTGTCCCTGCCCATGGCAGAGGGGTTGGAACTAGATGGTCTTTGAGGTCCCTTCCAACCCAAACCATTCTATGATTATATGATTCTATGATATGAACAGTGGCACTGAGGGTCCTATCCCCCCAGTTTGCAGTTTTCTGCTTGGAAGGCATTGTTATTACTTCCAGTTTCACAGTGGAGCTAATGATTTACCTCACTGCAGCACAGCTCACAGCAGCTAGAAACAGCAAAGATGGGGCAGTGCCCTCTGTGAGCAGAGAAACATGCACTAATGATTATGCATATCATCTGTCTGTCTATCTATCTATCTATCTATCCATCCATCCATCTATCTCTCAGCTTGCACGTAATGGATTTGTTAGAACAGATGCCTGCAGACTTTTAAGGACAGCGCTGGGTACTACATTTTCTTTATAGGTGGTGTTTTGTGCCATGAGGTGCAACAGCTAGCCAAATGCTGGTGTAAGTTGCTGGTGTAATTGCCCGGTGGTTTTGATGAAGATTTAGGTGAGCAAAAGTTTCCATGTCTAAACTAACATGAGGTAATGCATAAAGACTGTAATTCTCATTATCTTCTCCTAGGTCATATTCCATCCCTTACTAATTGGTGCTACGGATACTTCTTTTTGGATTATAATAACATTTACAACCTTTTCTTGATAATCTAATGTGCAGCCAGGTCAGACTCCAAATGCAAGGTGCTTTTATTCCCACTTCTTTTGCATAAATGGCTGAACTGGTTGGTGCTACACTTCCAGCTATCTGCTGGTGCTTTTCCATGTCAGCATGTTAAATGTGCAACAAGGATGTGACTCGGCCACTAACATTTCAGCATGGCTCTTCTGCTTCACTTTAGGGTATTCCTCAGCACTAATTTAAGACAGCACACCTATTTCAGGGTTTTTACGTCAGTTCTCCTTGCAATTATTCCTTGGGAAGCTCATATTCACCTGGAGTCTTGTAATGATACGGGACTGCACCACCTTTGACAATCCAGACAAGCGGCAGGGTTATTCAATCCGTGAAGGACACGGCTGGCAGGGCTGGCTCAGTTTACTGAACTCCGGGTAGCCGGCTCTGGTGATTGCTCTCTATGAGCCCGCATCAAAAATGCCTTGGTGCACTTTCCCAGTTAATAATGCTCCCTCTTTTTTTTTTTTTTAAAAATGACCAGCACAAGGATTAAAACTTCGCTGAGTGCGATACTCATGGTTTTGAGATTTTGCTGGCAAAGATTGCATACGTCGGTCTTCTATTTTAAGTGAAAATTTATTATTTTAAGGCTAGAGCTTATTCTTTCTGTTAAGACTCCAGATCAGAAAAGTTTCAAGGGTTATTGCATGTGTAACACAAGAGACTGCTTAGGTTAATCTCAACAATATAGAGTTTGTTTCCTTCTGCTACGTCAAGCTTTTTATAATTATTTAAAAAAAAAGTGTAACTTCTTGAAAAACAGCAGCCACGCAGGACACCATATGCACTGGTGACAAAACCTTTGTCCTAGAGTATATAATCCATATGATACAAAAGAGAATACGACGAATGAACAGGCCATAGTGTAAAAAAAAAAAAAAAAGAAAAAAAAAAAAAGTGACTGATGTTGATCAGCACAGCCGAAGAAAAAACAGGCACTCCCGGGGGACACTCTTTTCCTACATGGTGTGACTAGCAACAATATTATCTGCAGACCAAATGCGTTTAAAATAGACTCCTCTCGCTCCTAGGAGGAGGCCGGCCGCAGGCCAACGCTCCCGGGCGGCAGAGGCCCACCAGCGGCCTGTGCGAGCCCCTCCGCAGCCGGCCCGGCCCGGCCCGGCCCGACCCGCGGGGCCCGCAGAGAAGCGGGAGGCCGGCGGGGCCCGCTCTCCCCCCGCCTCCCAGCCCCGCGGCGCCTCCTCCTCTTTTGCCCTCACTCCTTCCCTTCTCCGCCATGGCGGCTGCGGCTTCCAGGCAGGCAGCTGGACGCCCGCCTCCTCCGCCGCCGCCTGCCTCATCTCCGTAGCAGCCGGTCGCGGGCTTTGTTCGTCTCTCCCTGCGCCGCCTCCGCCCCTTCCTTCCCTGCGCTCCGCTCCGTTCCCCTCCCTCCCCCGCCGGAGAGCTGGCCGGGCCGAGCGCCCGGAGAGGGCCGAGGGGCGGGGGAACAAGAAGCCCCCGTGTCCCTCCTGTGAGTACCGGGGCTCCCCGCAGCGCCCGGCGGCCCCGCGCCGGCCCGGCCCCGCCGCCGCGCCCCGGCGGTCCCAAGTTGTGTGGGTGAGCGGCGGCAGGAGGCGCCATGGCCGACAGGACGAGGGCGGCGCTCTCCGAGTCGGGCTGGTAAGTGGGGGCGTCCTCGGCTGCACCGCGGCCTTCCCTGCCGCCGGGGCCGGGCCGCCAGTCCTCGCCGTAGCCTAACCGCCGCCCCCCTGGGGAGCGGGCCACGGCCGGGGGCAAGTGCGTTCTTTGCGGGTGGCTTCTAGCAGCGGCGTGGGGTTTTGGGAGTTCTGGCTTTGAAACGCGAAGCGGCGAGGGGACATCCCCGCCCGAGCTCCGGCTTGGAGCCAGTCGCGGTGTCCAGGGGAAGGGGGTGCTGCCCCTCCTCCGAGCGCTTGGGGCCTGTGGCTGGAGCAGGTTGTGCTCGTTGCGGGGAGCAGCTGTCGGCCCCTCGCCCCTCTTGGTGGCCCGGCGGAGAGAGGCGCCCCCGGCCCCTTCCCGGGCAAGGCGCCCGCCGGCGGGGCCGTGAGCCTGGCCAGGAGCCTGCGGGTCCCGTAGGCCTGAGGGGCGGCGGGGCCGGCTGTGGCCTGGCTCCCCCTCTGCTGACTGACTGCCTTTCCCCGAGGCCTGCCTCGGCTGGGTGTCGGCGGTAGGAAATGCCAGGAGGGCTGGCGCTTGGCGATAGCTTTATTGGTTTTAATTACATTGTGCTTCCTTTCAGCAAGAGAGATATGATGGGAAAAAGTGGAGTTAAAGTAGGGTAAATATATACGTGAGGCTTGAACCCCGGTGTTTTCTAGTCAGTCCTAATCATTGGGCACACCGTATCTGTTTCGGAACAGTGTGTTTCTATGCTTTTCAAGTACCGAGAACAAACTTTTATTTGCTAGCCTAGAGGTGTTTTGGCACTGTTGGAAGTTGTTCTTTTATTTATTTATTTACTTTTTATTGATGCAAGTAATTTTCTTATTAGTCAACACTTTGTTTTTTTCATTGACCACTTACAAGTCTTTCACCAGAACAAAAGCTCAATGCCTCCTACCAAAACACAAAGCAACTTACTTTGGCTGTAATTGAGAAAAAACTGCTCAAATTATGAGAAGCATCATTATTTCCAATGACATTTTGGGAATATTTTTATTCTCCTGTTTAACTTATTGGTTATCCTGGATTGTGATTTCATGTATGGCTAAGTTGTAAAAGATTAAAACAGGAGTCATGCTTATGAATAGAATAGAATATTTCAGTTGGAAGGGACCTACTATGATCCTCTAGTCCAACTGCCTGACCAATTCAGGGCTGACCAAGAGGTAAAGCATGTTATTAAGGGCACTGTCCAAATGCCTCCCAAACACTGACAGGCTTGGGGCATCAACCACCTCTCTAGGAAGCCTGTTCCAGTGTTTGACCACCCTCTCGGTAAAGAAACGCTTCCTAATGTCCAGTCTAAACCTCCCCCGGCACAGCTTAGAACCATTCCCTTCCGTTCTATCACTGGACACTTGGGAGAAGAGCTCAGCACCTCCCTCTGCACTTCCCCTCTTCAGGAAGCTTCGCATTCAAGAACCTTCACAGCCTTCTTAAATTGTGGGGCCCAGAACTGCCCACAGTGCTCAAGGTGAAGCTGCACCAATGCTAAGTACATTGGGATAATCACCTCTTTTGACTGGCTGGTTATGTTATCTTTGTTTACCTAGCTTTTACAGCATTTCTTTGTGATAATTGAGCAAATTGAGAAAATTAGTGTCTTTACGGCTGCTTCTTGGATAAGCATATCATGTTTCAAAAATACTAAGTGGCTCTAGAGTGCGCTACCCTGCGATTCCTGCCTATTTGTAAATTAAAAGAATCATAACTACTTGTGCTAATTTTCATAACATTAGCTTATTTAAATGGAATTTTTAGCTGTAACTTGAAACCACCCCCCTCCGCTTCCATACTTGTTCTCTAAAAGGAGAAAGCTTTCCATAAAAGTGATTTTTATTTTCATAATTTCATTACTTTCTATTGAATATTCAAAATTTTACCACACAGTTTTCACTTCTTAGTTGTTGTACTACTTTGTCAGTTGAATGAGTGCCATTGGTAAATGACTTCGAAGTTTTGGCAGTACAAATATGAGGTGCCTCTGAAATGATGTTATTCTGCAGTGTTTGCCTCTCTCCTTGGGGGCATATACTCTTGAATGGCTATAAACACTTCTTATTCTTGCAGTACTTCAGGATGTGAGCCAAAGACAAAGACTGAAAGATGATCGGGCAAGTAGTGGGCTGATTATCAGGTCCACGGGAATTATGCCTTGACTTAGTTGCATTGGGAAGGGTTGTATGGAAGGGGGGAAATGAATGCATATGCTTCTGAGGAGTGTGAGGTGGAGTGGAAAAAGAAATAATGCTTCAGAAATCTTGCTTCACTAAGTGTTCATGCACTTTTAAAATCTAATAACCTAGACTTCCATACTTTTAACTGTTTTACTGTTGCTTTTATGCTTAGGACTTTTTTCATGTTATTATTAGATCTTGACTTTATTTAACATAGGTATGAGTAAGCCTTTAGTGGTATTTAATGTAGTATACTTCTGACTATGCTTGACTACGCTGGTGGTTAAATCTTGTTCTGTACCAAATTGGTTGCCACTGTTGCTGTCATCTCATGTTACCGCTCTGCAGACTGAAGAGGAAAGACCCACCACATCAGGAGAGATGCTGGAGCTGAGTAGGGCAGCCCGACCTGCTCCCTGTATAACAACCAGCTCAACTAAAAAGGTGACAGTAGTAGGTGACTCTCTTTTGAGAGGTACCAAGGCACCCATTTGCTGACCTGACACACTCTCTAGAGAGGTGTGCTGCTTACCGAGGGTTTGGATCAGGGATGTCACTGATAGATTACCAAGCCTTGTACAGCCCACTATTATCTGCTGCTGTTGTTTCACATGGGCACCAGTGATACAGCCAGGAGCAGGCTGAGGAGCATCAAGAAGGATTACAGAGCCCTGGGAGTGGTGGTAAAGGACTCTGGAGGAGAGGTGGCTTTTTCATCAATCCTCCCAGTCAAAGGGAAGGGATATGAAAGGGCCAGTTGAATGTGGTGAGTCAACAAATGGTTACAGGACTGGTGCCATAGCCAGGGGTTCGGGTACTTAGACCATGAGACTGGCTTTGAGAAACCTGGTCTGCTGGGAGCTGATGGGGTGCATCTGTCAGAGAAGGGGAAGAGCATTTTCGGTCATAGGCTTGCCAAGTTAGTGAAGAGGCCTTTAAACCAAAGTTGCTGGGGGAAGGGAACCTCAGTCCATCCCACT
>VXBL01003752.1:225971-243330 GCA_013400195.1 Aramus guarauna | reverse complement strand
TTTTTGCCTCAGTCTTCACAGGCAAGTGCTCTAGCCACACACCCCAAGTCACAGAAGGCAAGGGCAGGGACTGGGAGAATGAAGAACCGTCCACTGTAGGAGAAGATCAGGTTCAAACCATCTAAGGAACCTGAAGATGCACAAATCCATGGGACTTGAAGAGATGCATCCACGGGTCCTGAGGGAACTGGTAGATGAAGTTTCTAAGCCACTCATTTGAGAAGTTGTGGCAGTCCAGTGAAGTTCCCACTGACTGGAAAAGGGGAAACATGACCCCCATTTTCAAAAAGGGAAAAAAGGAAGACCCAAGGAACTAGAGGCTAGTCCGTTTCACCTCTATGCACAGCAAGATCGTGGAGCAGATCCTCCTGGAAACTATGCTCAGGCACATGGGAAATGAGGAGGTGATTGGTGACAGCCAGCATGGCTTCACTATGAGGAAATCATGCCTGACAAATCTGGTGGCCTACAATGACAGGGTTACAGCATTGGTGGATAAGGGAAGAGCAACAAGCTGGACTAGTGCAAAATATTTTACACTGTCCTGCATGACATCCTTGTCTCTAAATTGGAGAGACATGGATGTGACAGATGGACCACTTGGTGGATAAGGAATTGGCTGGATGGTCGCACTGAAAAAGTTGCTATCAGCAGCTTGACGTCCAAGTGGAGACCAGTGATGAATGGTGTTCTTCAGGGGTCGGTATTCAGACTGGTGCTGTTTAACGTCTTTGTCAGCGACATGGAGAGTGGGATTGAGAGCACCCTCAGCAGGTTTGCTGATGGCACCAAGCTCTGTGGCGTCGACACACTGGAGGGAAGGGATGCCATCCAGAGGGACCTTGACAGGCTTGAGAGGTGGGCCCATGAAAACCGCATGAAGTTCAACAAGGCCAAGTGCAAGGTCCTGCACATGGGTCAGCGCAATCCCAAGCACAACTACAGGCTGGGCGGAGAATGGATTGAGAGCAGCCTTGAGGAGAAAGACTTGGGGGTGTTGGTGGATGAGAAGCTCAATATGAGCCGGCAGTGTGTGCTTACAGCCCAGAAGGCCAACTGTGTCCTGGGCTGCATCAAAAGCAGTGTGACCAGCAGGTCGAGGGAGGTGATTCTGCCCCTCTGCTCTACTTTGGTGAGACCCCACCTGGAGTACTGCATCCAGATCTGGGGGCCCATTACAAGAAAGGCATGGACCTGCTCGAGTGGGTCCAGAGGAGGGCCATGAAGATCATCAGAGGATTGGAGCACCTCTCTTATGAAGACAGGATGAGAGAGTTGGAGTTCTTCAGCCTGGAGAAGAGAAGGCTCTGAGGAGACCTTACAGCACCCTTTCAGTACCTAAAGGGGACCTACAAGAAAGCTGGAGAGGAACTGATTAAAGGGGCATGTACTGACTGGACAAGGGGTAATTACTTTAAACTGAAGAAAGGTAGACTTAGATACTGGGAAGAAATTCTTCACCAGTGGTGAGGTACTGGAACAGGTTGCCCAGAGAAGTTGTGAATGCCCCCTCCCTGGAAGTGTTCAAGGCCAGGTTGGAAGAAGCTTTGGGCAACCTGGTCTAGTGGAGGGTGTCCCAGCCCATGGCAGGGGGGTTGGAACTAGATGATATTTAATGTCCTTTCCAACTCAAACCATTCCATGATTCTGTGAAATAATGTTTTCTAGTATAGAAACGAAGCTCAACTTATGTGTTAAAATCTGTCCCCTCTTAAACTGCGGAAGTAGTGGTGTTTCAGACCAAGTAACAAACTATTGTTCTTCCATAGTTGCAAATCTGCTAGTTTATAAGATACTGCCTGTACTGATTAGAATTTACTATAACTTTCTTAAATATTTAAAAGATAAGAATAGTTAATGTAGACACTTGTTTATGTGAATTTCTGCAATTAGTTTTTATTTTTTATGATTCCGAATACAAAGTCATGTTATTTTTCAAGTAAAGCAGTAGCAGTGTGTAGTTAATGTAGTATAATAGTAACATATATATTTCTTTTCCAACTAGGTATTGTAAGAGAGTCATCCATTGTAAAATGGCCTGTAAATTTGTAATGTTTGCCTTTTAAGCTTGTTTCAGTATATCAGTTACTTTTTTATTAGTTTTTGAAAGATGAAGTAGCCCTACATAGTAAATATAGTAGTAGTAGCTAAGCTGAGAACTTTTTATTTTTTAATTTGGTGGTTGTGCTTCATGAATATGGATGATAGATCCCTGTAGTTTGTGTGCGGAGTTGTAGTTTTTCTGAAGAGATATCCTTGCAGCTGTCTTTAAAAGTATGCACTTTTTTAAAGCTAGTTCTTTTCATTATGCACTATGCTGTGCCTTGGAATGAGATATTGGCTCCAACTGCAGAGATGAGATAAGGTGTGTTTGTATTACGCTGTCGTGAAAAAGATATTCTGTCTTGGAACAGAAGTTCTGTGTTAACTTTTTATTTAATTACCAGACATTTATGAGGAGGAAGGCTAAGGGGCAGAGAGAATTACCTTTTTGTATTGTTATACTTACAGTCATGAATTTTGGAACCAATTCTCTAGTGTTCCCATTAAAATATAGACCTTAATGGAACCTGAGTTATTAAATCTAGTTTTCTTAAAGTCCAGAAGGACTGCAGAATACATCCTCCTTATGTAAAGAAGGAATCACAGAACACTTCTCACTGGCTTGCAACAGATTTTTTTTTTTTAAGTCTCCCAGGTGGCACTTCGCAAGAGAATATGACAAGCCAGGACCTCTTCACTGTCCTAGATCTTTGCAGAACTTGGGAATTTGTTACATGGAAATGCCTGTACGTTCTCAAAAATGAACAATACGCCATGTCCTACAGCAGGTTTAACTTGTCGATCCACAGATCTGGGGTCTGGTGACTGATTGATATTTGAATGTGGGAAAGCAAGATAGGCAAACTGGATAAGTATTTTTTAGTACAAGTAAATGTACGTTTCAATTCCTTGTCAAATAGTACAGATTTTTTAATTGGAGTGTGTAATGCCATAAAAATTAGTGAGTCTGTGGGCAAAAGTACATAGTATTATAAAACTTCACATATTTTGAAGATTGTGAACAGTGTTTCAACTGTGAAAAGTTATTCCCAGAGATGAAGAGGAATTGCAGTGGTACTGGTTGTTTGGAAACAAAAGAGTAGTCCTTAGTGATCCATGAGAGAACCCTTATATCAATGTAATTTTGGGTTTATGTAATTTATAAGGGAAAACTATATAGTCGGTGTATACCAAACTGTTTTAAAATGAATTATAGGTATTTCAGCAAGTAATGTGCTGCATACTGGATAACTTTAGACGTAAGATTGGTCTGTTCAAACTCATTCTTTGTAGGATCGTGTATTGTGATTCAAGATCTAAAGCAAAAGCAGATGCATGCCTGGAAATGCAGGGAAGTGCTTACAGGGGTGAATCTAACACCTCTTTCTAAGAGTGCAGCAGTAATTTGGCATTTCCTACATGTTCATTTGCTGTTCCACTGAAACGTCTTTGACAAGCTCAGCTGAAATTGGTCCCTGCATACCGAACCAGCCCAGGCTGGATACAGGATGTTCCTTAGACACAGGGATAACACAGTGATTCACAGGACAGATGCATCAGTTTTGGGATTCTTGACAGTCCTTCAGTGATGTACATATGCATTTTGCAAAGTTTCGTTGGTACCATGAAATCTCAAAGTGCCAGTACAAAACAAAATGCCGTATCATTCTATTTTTTGTATTTTCAGGTGTACCCCTTACTGGCTGGTCTGATTGGTTTGCATTCTTGCTGAATCACAAATAATGGGTAGTTAGAACCTGAAGGAGCAGAAAAGGTCCAATGTTTTACCTTCTATTAAGGGAAACAAGTCCAGGAAACTAACACAGATAATATTTTTAGTTTTTTTTTTTTTTTTTTAACTTTTTGTAAAGAAGACAAGTGGTAACAAAAAACTGGTATCAGATGGAATCGTTCCACCTTTTACAATAAGCTAATTTAGGGCTATAATTAATAGTTAAAAAGGTGCAAAGAAAGATAGCTAAAATAAGGAGATTGAAGGCTGTAGGGGACTAACATGTCTGAAACCCTTCAATTTGCAGAAGAGAAAACTGAAGGGGGAGAATTTAGTGAGGTTTATGTAATCTGCAGGCAGCAGATAAGATGCAAGTAGAACTCTTACTCACCAAATCCTGCAAGATTATTGCTCACTCAATGCTGCAACACTAGAATTAGAGAGCATTCACCAAAGCTAGTAGCAGACTGGTTTGAAAATGAGTAAAAGGTTAGACCTCCAAACAAATCCTTATTTGCCAAGGATAAAAAGTGTATTGGGTTTGCATGGCGAGGTTTTGGTAGTGGGCAGGCTACAGGGGTGGCTTCTGCAAGAAGCTGCTAGAAGCTTCCCTTGTGTCTGACAGAGCCAATGCCAGCTGGCTCCAAGACTGACCCGCCGCTGGCTAAGGCCGAGCTCATCAGCTGGGATAACAGAGTTAAGAAGGAGAAAAAGACCCAAAACCCAGCAGTTTTTACACCCAGAGAGAGGAGTAAGAGAAACAGCTCTGCAGCCACTCAGGTCAGTGCAGAAGGAGGGAGAGGAGGTGCTCCAGGCACCAGAGCAGAGAATCCCTTCAGCCCATGGAGAAGACCATGGTGAGGCAGGCTGTCCCTCCGCAGCCCATGGTGGATGATGGGGGAGCAGAGATTCCACCTGCAGCCCATGGAGGACCCCTCATCAGAGCAGGTGGATGTGCTGAAAGGAGGCTGTGACCCATGGGAAGCCCATGCTGGAGCAGGTTTGCTGGCAGGACTTGTGACTTTGTGGGGGACCCACGCTGGAGCAATCTGTTCCTGAAGGTCTGTGCCCTGTGGAAGGGACTCACACTGGAGCAGTTGGTGAAGAACTGCAGCCCGTGGGAAGGACTCACATTGGAGAAGTTCATAGAGGACTGTCTCCCATGGCAGGGACTCCACACTGGAGCAAGGGAAGAGTGAGGAGTCCTCCCCTTGAGGAGGAAGAGCTGCAGAGACAACACGTGATCAACTGACCGCAGACCCCGTTCCCTGCCCCCCATGCTGCTGGAGAAGTAGGAAGGAGAGAAAACTGGGAGTCAAGTGAAGCCCAGGAAGAAGGGAGATGTTTTAAGACTTAGTTTTATTTCTCATGACTCTGTTTTGTTTTGTAATAAATTAGATTAATTTTCTTGAGTTGAGTCTGTTTTACCCATGAGGGTAATTGGTAAGTGATCTCTCCCTATCCTTATCTTCATCCACGAGCCTTTTGTTGTATTTTTTCTCCCTTGTGTAGCTGAGGAGGAGGAGTCACAGAACAGCTTTGGTGGGCACCTGGCCTCCAGCCAGGGTCAACCCACCACAAAGGTTATCCTGTGCATTAATATAGTTGGTTAAAAGATGAGAAACTAGATAAATAAATGATTGCTTCATGATGGAAAAAACCCAGTAGACTTCTGCTGGGATCTAGGGGTTCCTCATATTAAAAAATAGTTTTAAGGAATGATAGTGTTGTGGCACCATAGCAGTTTGTTGATATATGGGGACTAGTAAAATCTAAACTGATTAGTGGTTGCAGCAATACCTTATGATATCATTGTCTGGTGCTTTCACATACAAATGTTTAATTCAGTTTTGGTGAATGCCAAATGGTGATCGTGCAGGGGAATGTAATGGAAACCTATCTACACAGTGATGAGCTCTAAACTGGCTAATGTTACTTACTCAGAGAAGGGCAGTGGTCAGAAAGCTCTTGGGAATTGTTCTCAAAGAATTAAATAATTGTTAGGTTATTATGTATATCAATGGTGTGTCCAAATCGTTAACACTGTGCTTTAAAATGTTTGATAGACAGTGAAAAAGTGGGTGAGAGGTGTGGAAGATCCTCTGTGCTGGGAGGATGAAGATCAGTCTCTTGTCCCAAGTAACAAGTGATAGGACAAGAGGAAATGGCCTCAAGTTGTGCCAGGGGAGGTTTAGATTGGAGATTAGGAGAAATTTCTTCACCAAAAGGGTTGTCAGTCATTGGAACAGACTGCCAGGATTTTCTCCTCTTGACTGGAGGTGGGGGAAGAGAGTGTGGGAGTTTGGAGAGAAACAAACAGGACTGTTGGAAACAGGACAGAGAGAAAAGACAAAGCAAGTGCAACAGTCCCCTATGCACTAAGTCTCAGCTCTGATTTCCACTGCCTTACTGCAACTCAGCCTCCAGTAGTCTCTGGGAGAGACTCCTCTCATCTTGTTATGCTAGATCTCAAATTGATTTATGCATCATCTTTGGGACACAGACTTGACCTGCTGGTTTCTCTGAATAATCTGCTAGGAAGCTGAAGCACAAGTATAAGCTGTCCATGATTTATAGAATTGTTGCAACTTGGAGTGAAGATGTTGCTACTATGAACCCTTTATTTAACAAAAGAAAAAATAAAAAAAAAAGGGAAAGGAAAGAAAAAAGCTTAGTGTTCTTGCAACACATCTAAAGCTGAAAGTCCTTTAAATTGTTACAGACCGGTTTTTAACACCCACCTTTTAAGTGGCCTTTTCCTCTTACAGTGTGTCTCAGGTTGATTCTCTTCAATCAATGAGTTCTGTTGCAGAGTGTAGACTTTCAATAGCTAGTCTTCTTTTTGGGATCTTGGAGATTTTGAGTGTATTGAGTCTTGTTTCAGAAGTTTTTTACTTAGCCTCATAATTCACAGGCTTTGCTGTGTCTTTGAGATGAACTGCTTTATTAGGACAAGTGTCAGTTAATGAGTTTGACTCAGTGATGTAGTTCTTCCTTTCTGCCTCTTGACGCCATGCTCTTTGACTGACCTGGTATTGAACTGTGCACATTATCTCTGAGATGGAGATGTCTACTGAGTTTCATAATATTTTTGTATCAATTTGTCTATTGGTAAACTAATTGATATCATCGCCTAAACAAGGCGATTGGTTGAAGCTTATTACATGGTTGTGATTGCTTGTTTTCAGCTGATTTACCTCTTCACTCCCACAAATTTTACTTCTAAGTGTACTGTAAGCAGAGCATGTAAAAAGGTGATTTTGGTAGGGATTTGAGAGAAGGACTTGGGCTGGATGGAATAGCAGCATGCTGGATTGTTATTTGTCTTTTCCAACAAATCCAAATGAACTTCCCAATGGAAGAGTGAATTAAAAGCAGCAGTGTGTTTAGGAAGTCTGCTTTTTCTTAATGTTCAGTATCTCTTACAATTTGAGCAAAAGTAAAAGTAGGTGTGTTTTAAACTTGTGTGATCCTGGAGATTTAAATTATTAGTCAGAAAGACCGTACCTTCTAGAAAGTGGAATTTTGAGGCATTTGGAGTAGATATTGGATATAGGGAAGGGAGAAGGCCCTTCGCAAAGATTTTACATTCAGAAATCATGTTATGAGACTCTTGAGATAGATGGGGTTTTTCCTCTCCTCAGTCTCTGTGTCCTCACACTCCCCAGACCCTGAATCCTTGAGCAACGAGCTGGTGGGAGGGCAGCTGGCGATTTTGGAGTGAGGTGCTCTTGTCATTCATACTGACATTCAGTAGGTTTTTACATGTACAAATTTTACATAAATGTTCCTGCTGGATAAAATACCGCTTACATGTAGGAGTGTGTACAAGTATAAAACTGTCCTGAAGCTTAACTTAAGATAGAATTACGCTTAGAAACATTGGATTTTAAATATCCTGTACATTGGTTAATTTTTTATAGATTGCTTATTCTGTCATAGTCATAACAATATAATTAAAATAAACTTAAGACTGATTCTCCAAGCTATGCATATTCATATTTTCAGGAGTATTACATTTTCTACTTTTTTAGAGCAAAAGGAGGATATTTCATTCCAATAACAATAATTCTAATACAGCTGACAAAGAAAGAAAGGCTCTTTGGGGGATGAATGGTATGTGAATGTTTCTAATCACATTTTACGTACTTAATGTAATGCATAGTTGTGAGGTGTCAGTTTAGGAAGATTGGACAGGTCTAGGACTGCTGTAACCTTTGAGCTGCTTTGCAGGTTTAAGAAAAAAGAAAGGTGCTGATTTAAATAATCTGTGTAACACTGGCAAGTAATTGAAGCGTGATGGGCATTCTTGCATTGGCATCATTTTGAGTCCTTCACCTTCACGTAGCATAGGTACTAGAAATCGGAGTGATGGTATTAACTGACAGCAAGCGAGGACTTAGTTTGAGTTAGAGAACAGACTGCTGAAATCACTTCTTTGTCAGAGAGCGCTCCCTGGGGAGCATGGTCAAGACTGGCTTTTTCTTTCCTGTTGTTTGTCTCATAGTGCTCCAGGAACGGCTAGGAGCTTCTTGTGCTGTGTCATGTCTGAAAAAGCTATTGAGGAAAGCCAGAGGAGAAAAAGCCGTGTCTGCTCAGACAGCTTCAAGATACTCTCAGTGGTGCGGCAGCTGTGTCTTTGGCACAGCCCCAGCCTTAGAATATTTGTGTTTGGTTTAATGCTTTAGGGTGGCTGCCAATGTTTTCCTGTGGAAATGTGAGTGGGAAACAGTATTCACAGCTTGTATCTGAGCAAAAAACCTAAAGAATTTCATTAGATGAAGAAAGAAAACTGTCCTCATCGTTGTGACTTCTGTATGTCGAATTGATGTGGCCTGTTTTGAATCATGGAGCAGCAAATCTTCTCAAGGTACAGAGCATGCAAGAGCTCTTGTCCAGTGCTTTCTGACTGTAGGGTCTGTTCTTAGCATCTGCTGTATTACAGCAGTGCTGCTTGCTGAAAGCTTATCTTGTCAAAGTTTGGAGTTAGTGAGGTTATCTTGGGCACATCTCTGCGTGTTACTTGGAAAAGTTTGACATTTTTGCATTGCAGCTATTACTGCTGGATAACAGTGTGTGTACTTATCACTAAATCTCTTCCATTAAGTAGTTGTAGAGACTCATGTTAACATTTTCTTGCAATCTGCTGAAGTTTTGCTCTGTTATATTCTTTTACTGTTGTAAAATACAGTTTGTTGTTATCTCAATATTTAAATACTTCTATAGATGTAAATCAGGATATACCACTAAAACACAGGCTAAAAGTGCATGCTACACAAGACCTTTACCAAGTGCATTAATAACGTTATTTTCCCATTCTATGAAGAGGTGAAGTCACTTATTTAGCTCTGATATTGATGTCAGTGTACTGAATGGGGAAGATACAACTTTCAACAGCAATATCGTCTTGTGACGTAGTGTTGCTTGATAGAACAATAAAATTAGAAATTACCATTTATTCTGGAAGCACATTTACACTTCTTTCTTTTGGTTGATGTTACTGTAATTACTGTTAGGATCATTGTACAGGAGGAATGGAGGAGACTAAAAGGCATCAGGGCAGCTAAGTTTACTAGGAGGTTCCAAGCACACGTTTCTTTTATTTGTAAAACTGTGATCCTGTATCCAAGACAGTTTTAAATACAGAGCAGTGATGCTGAATTATAAATTACTTTTTAGAATGGTAACGCTAATGAAGCATTAAATTTTTCGACTTCTTAGAACACTTTCTGCTTTACAGTTGAAAGTACTTGCAAGTGCTAAGGTTTTCATTTAACTGTTACTTGGAGGAGAGTGCAAGGGGAAAAAAGTCAGTGAAGGATCTGAAGAGAAGGTGGGTGATTTTCAAGGGTCTGGTTCTGACTGCAGAGTAGTGATTTCTGAATCAGGCGTATTTTGTGTTGAAGCAATGAGCTACTCAGGAATGCTGAGGATCCTTATGTAAAAAATATGATCCATCAAGCTGCTTTTCTTTCAAAATGGAATGTGTAATGAGCCCAGTCATGATTCTTGGTTTTAAAAGCTTATCTGGGGTTGTGTTTTTTAATTCAGATTTCACATATGTATCATACATATACATCTGTGTAATACACATTATTATTGATAGACTTGAGAGTTGCCATTCAGCTGGTCTAAGAAACATCTTTGCATCCTGCCTTGTGGCAACTTGCCAAATTCCTCTGCAACTTTTCATATCTGCAATGTTTTATCTATTTTTGATAAAAAATAATATCAAATTTGTAACTATGAAAATCAGAATAAATTAAGCAAGTGGATGCATTGATGTATACTTAATATTTTAAGCTAAACCAGTTTGGGTTGTTTAATAGCTACAGTCGGTTTTGAATATGTAGCATATAATGCTTTCAAATGATTTTTGTGTCATTAAGTATGTAACAATTTTTAATTTATTATTTTTAATGGCTGATGATGTCTCGTACTGTCAATTTGGCCTGAAAGTTTTCTTGCATACATTTCGGAATTTCATTTTGAAGGATTGTCTAAACTGGACAAAGGCCCTGAGGAATGAGCAAATGAGGAAACAAGAACTTTAAGTGTTATTCATGCTTGAGATGTTGAGTTTTGTTACTCCACCAAGTTTTCGACCTTTATTGATACCTCTTGCAGAAATTAATGATTGATGCTTGTTCTAATCTTGGACACTTAGGCAAAAAGTTTTTCTACTGCATTGTTTTTGAGATGGAAAAAGATTTCCTCGGACAATGCTGCTAAGGATTTACTAGCATGTAATTTTCTCTAAATTTGGGGATGGGGGAGACAAGGGAAGAAGAAACATCTTTTTAATCATTTCATTACTCACTGTCTCTTCTGTTTTCTTAGTTTACATTTCAGTTCCTAACCTAACCATGTTGCTTTATGATAATAAAGAAGAAATGGAAAAGGCTTAATTTAGTCTAGAATAGTAATTGTTGTTATGTTCTAGCTATGAACATATTTTCTTCATGCTGTTGCACTAGAGAGATTAAATTAGTGCTTTATAACTGCAGAATCCCTCTCTTAAATGTTTTCCAGTTTCCTCTTTAGTTTGAGTTTGTAGGGTTTTTTTTTTGTTCTTCTGTGCAGAATTATTAGTATGTTCCATTGTTGTTTGCTTCTTAAATTAATAACATAATTTTTATCTTCCAATAACAGTTAGTAATAACTGACTTCCCCTTCTCCCTCCAGTTATTGGCTGACCAGAGAAAAGTAATTTTCTGTCAGATGAAATGTTTCTGTGACTGACTTAGGAAGGAGATGAAATGAAAGCTTGACTTACAGCATCATTCAAAGAAAGCAGGGAGAATAAAGACTGTGTTTTGCTCTCCTGTTACGCATCGCCTGGCTGGGAAGTTAGATGAATCTCTTGAGTGTTAGAGCCCTTAATTTAAATCCTTCCTTTTCCTGAGCCTGCAATGATAAATGCTAAATTGAAAATATTAATTACACCAGAGAATATGAAAATAAAGCCTAATAGTTGGAGGAACCACTAGAACGTGTGATTTTTACCTATTATTTCGTAGAATGTTTAAGTAAAGTATATGAAAGGAACATTATTTGGTGTCTTAACATGTTATTTTTTTGTGCTTTGTTTATAGCAGTAGCAGTGAAGTGCAACACAGGTTTCCTCTTATGCAAACTGGTCTTTTAATTCTTATGAACTTTGAAAAAGTGTTTGCTCTAGTAAAACTTTGCTGATATAGCTACAAGCATTTTAATAAAAATTCATACCAGTTAGGAAAAGTATGCTCTTGATTTCATGTTCAAACTTCACTTACGGATGTGTGACTTGGGTTTGCAGTAATTTGGCTGATCACCTTCATACTTTTTACAGACCTATACTTGTCTGTAGGTCAGCGGTTGAATGAGACTTCTGTAACTCATGTGCAGCTGATGAACTGCAGCTTGGAAATAATTCTTGGAAGCCCTTCAACAGATGCAATAGTATTTTTCAGTTTTAGAAATACATGAATCTTTGTAGCTGTAGAGCTTTCCAATAATTAATAGTAAACATGTCTTAGTGTGTCATCTTTTACATTGCACAAGTATGCATGCTTTTACACTTCTTATTTTGAGTGAATTTTTTTCTTTGTAAATATGCTATAGTTCTAGTGCTAAAGATCTGTAGAAATGGCTATTTTTAGCATCAAGTGGAATAAAAAGAAACCTTCCTCTTGTGCAGGTTTGAAAATAACTTATCCTTATGCAGATAAAATTGCTATGCTGATTTAAAATTATGCAATCATAGTAATAGGGATGTGTATATTTTAAGCATTGATGACGACAGCTGTAAAAGAAATTATCTTCTGCTTGGCGTTTTCGGTTATACTTATTTGTTTCAGTAATGACTACTCATCTTTCATCCTTGTCTTCTCAGCAGGTTGTAACTTGTTTGTTTTTGTCAGTGTTGAGATGTAGGAGGGAGGGTTGTGCGTGGGGTGTACAGAAGTTATGGTTTTTTTCAGTTAGACCATTAGAACCAATTCTGTAAGAACGGTACCCTAACTATAGCAGCTGGTCTTGGGGATGTTGTGTTGGTGATAAAATTCTGGTTTAAATATTAAAAATAAAACTGAAGGCATTTGCTTAGCATCTTGCTTTGTGAGTCAGCAGACACTGTGGATGTTAAGCTTCTATTATTTCTGAAATTAATACAAAGTGTCTTGAAGCAGTAGTAGTCCAGGTCTTTGATGCTGATATGGAAGACATGCTTTAATAACAAAATACCAATTAATAATGTTTCCAAGTTTCATTTTGTAGTTTTATGGTTCAGTGCTGTTTCTTTGTGGTAATAAAGTGAGATTTTACAGTGTGAATTGAGAACTATTAATAGCCTCTCATGAGTAGAGTTGATAAGCTAAATTAGGTGATCAAAAATGATCAAAATTATACTTGATCTACTAAAAATATAGCCTTTTGTTACTTATGTGTGAATACTGTATGTTATGTATTCCAGTCTCAGTAAGCCAACTTTTAAGTATCCTTACTGGGAATAAAAAGCACAAATTATTCTTTGGAGACAGCATTTTTGGGAATTACTTCTTATAAAGATGCCAGGTTTTGCTTTGTTTTGAGATACTCAAAATATAATTTATTAAAAAATAAGTAATAAGCTTGGACAATCTCTGGAGAGGCCATCCTAGTCCCGTCCCTTGCTCAAAGCAGGGCTAACTCCAAAGGGGAGCTGGCTACAGTCTTGCTAATGCAGCCCAGTATGTCGTTAGTCTCTACCACTGTATGGGCACAAGGGTTTGTGTTCAAGTTGTTCTTCACCATGAACCCACAGAGCTGCTTTCTGTCCAGCTGCTTCCCAACCTCAGCGGTTTTGAGGGGTATGGCTCAGTGCTTATCTTTTGAGCTCTGTGATGTTCCTTTTGGCCAAGGAACTGCTATGGTGGTGCTTCTTACATAGTTCAGTTTTTACTAGCATGTCATCCCCTGCACCCTCTCCCCCTTCCCCCTCCCACAAAAACAAACAAACAAACAAAAAACCAAAAAAAAACCCCTGTTATATTTTTCTGGATGAAAAGTTGTGCATCCCTTTCAAACAGTTAAGTGGTTACGTCAATATAATTTTGATGTGCTTATGCTAGCACAAACTATGCTGATGTGTAGTGAAAAACTGTAATGTACTACTTGATTACAGAAAATGGGATACATAGAAAGTAAGTACTTAATAAGAACCATTGCTAGAATGCCTTTTTTGGCCTGGCAGCTACGTAAACTTCTGATTTCTCAAATTTATGAACTGGAGACTAACATGAAAGACGAAAGATCTCTTCATTTTTATGTGGAAGTGGTACTTTGAGTTAACTTTGCTACAGATCCAAGAAACTTAAATCATTCCATTCTCCGTGCACATCTTTACTTGCTCAGTCTCTATGGTGGATGATCTTGCACTGTCCTTTGCTGTGTGGATCAAAGTTTATGTCCCAGTACTGTGTCTCTCCAATCAAGGCCAATTACTGGTATCTGTAGAGAAGCAGAGATGGTGTCTCAGAATGTTCCTCTAGCTTTTAACTACTGCTTTTTCAGCAATTTCCTCAGCTAGATGATTCTTTTTTATTAAACAGAGTTTTGATGAATTTCTTCTGCATGGATCTGTGCAGTTGTTTTTTGAACCTATGTAAAATTTTAGCAGCCACAGAATAGTGAATAACAACTTTATATGCTGTATGAAGCACCCTTTTCCTGTTTGCTGAATTTCCCAGTTGCTAATTTAAAGACAGCAAATAACCAAGCCCTCTTTATCTCTTTAATGTCACTTGCAACCATATAGATATGTTAAATCCCAACTTCAGTCTTTTTCATGGTGAGGAAGCCTATTCTGTGTAGTTAATCTTCAAAAGAAAGGTGTTCTGTGTGTTTGATCCCCTTTTTACTGTCAAATAAAGAAGGGCAGACAGAAGACAGGATCCTGAAAGGAGGGAGAGTTTAGGAAAAGAAGTGGATCTGACGAAGACAGGGAGAAAGAGGAAAACGAAGGGACATACCTTGCAGATATGTTGTTATTCAGTCTCTGTCATCACAGAGGAATGTACCAAATGACTAAGAAGATGTCTTGTGGTGCAATGTAGTATTATTCAACACCCTACTGCCCCCAAAAAGTTAATTAACAGCTTATTAAGCTAAATATAATGCATGATAAATCACATGCAAGTTTCAAAATTGCAAGTGTGTGGCCTTTGGATGGTACCTTTTAGCCTGTCGTGTACCTGTGAGTTTGGATACAAGAGTGACTAGTGTGAACAGTCATTTGCAGTTACAGGAGGTAGGGCTTGGCTTGCATAGGCTTCTGTGAGTCTTGGTGACTGGATGTGGGGGTGTTCCTGTGTTGTTAAACATGCGGAATAAAACGGTTTACCTTTATCATCCATCTCTCTTTGTGAAAATGATATACCTGTTGATGATATACCTGGCAGATGAAGAGTTCCATCAGCTACTACTTCTCAGCTGAGAGGTGGTTACTTCTTGAGATGTCTTACCTCAGCTGGTTCTTGCTTGTCTGCCTGCATCCACTGGAGTCCTGACCCCATTGTGTACTGCAAATTATATTTTTCTGTGGAATGCCGATGTATATTTCCCTGCATACTGTTTAGCTTAATATTACTTCCTAAATGTTGTGACACATTTGATTTCACTATTTCTTAATTGGAATATCAGGGCATAAACTTTAAGTAACTTGCATTAAAGTAAGTCAGTAGTCCAGTTTTGAGTGAATAGCATTGTATGATTACTTGACTCTGTTGATGGAATGAAAAACAAGCTGAAAATAACCTTTTGAGAGCTATGGAAGTCTGAAAGTGTAGTTGTCTTCTGACTTCTGCCCATTGTTCCTAAAACTAAACTCCTAAACTTTCCCCGTAGACTCCCATGACTGCCTTCCGCAGTGCCCTTGGTGCTCTGTAGCGCCCATGTACTCTCATGCCTTCATTTTCTTCTTGTGATCTCTCCTGCCCCAAACACATTTGGCTTCCTCTCACGTCCCTCTCAGTTTGGCAAGCACCAGCATGTGTTATGGCTGGTTTGGAGCTAGGAGAGTGTTTCAATTGACCAGTTGATTGCTGCTGCTTGAAATGGATGAGAGCCAAGTTCTGTTTCCCTCTTCCACAATGCAACTGCTAATTTGTATGTCTTGCTTCTACCCGGCAGCTGATATCTGTGAAACTTGGGGGAACTCAGTGTCTTTGAGACCTCTGTTTCTCTGTCAAATTTGGCTGAAATTGGCCTGCGTGATTAGAATTCATTAGTGTGACAGGGCTGCTAGACAGACTGCATAATATATAATCATTGTTTTCTGAGGGTAATTGAATTCAACTGCATTTTAAAAACTTTTGGATTTGTTCACTAAAACAAAGATGAAGAAACTAGACTTGATGTGAAATGGTTTATCTATTTAATCTGTGAAGTGTTTGTTTTTTCAAAGTATTGAATACAAAAGGAGGGAGGGGAAACTTGGCAAAAGTGTCTCTCTCTTCCTTATGCTTGTTGGTTCATCAGCTAGAGTTTCAGTATAGGTGAAGTGGATACCAGCTTAGGTCCTGGGGATTTGAACCATCCTTTTCTCCCGTGAATCTGTAAAATATGCTGTGGTGTAATACTCTTTGTTCTTCAACGCCATTCCACAATTCATAAATAGTCAAACTTCCTTTAGAGTTGCCTCAGCATCTCAGGCAAATTACCCCTTAGGCTTAGTGAGTCAGTCTTCTTTTTTTTTTTTTCTTTTTTTCTTCCTTCTTCTTTTTTTGTGTATTTCAACATTTGGAGCAACTTCAACAGAAGGAATTGACAAAGACTCAGATACCTAGCACTGAAACTGTGGAGAGATGCTAATGTTCATGCAGTGCTATGATTTGAATTCTAATTTTTGTGCACAATGTTATTTGTTGTACAGTTATCCACTGCAGTTATTATTTGCTAGAAAAATGTGCAGTTGCAGTAAAATGGTTTTAATCCCTCCATGTTTTTAAAAGCAGAAACTAAGCTCATCATTCAAGACAGGTTGGAAGCAACCATTTCCTGAAAGACTTGTGAGGTAGATAAAATTTCAACAGGTGCAGAAAGGATTTTATCAGAAATTGTCCAAAACAAAAATGGCTGAGAGGGATGTTCTTTTCTTATGATTTATTTTATAGGGCTTATGCAGTTATTGACAGATAATTATCCTGCAAAGCATTAGAGAATAATTTTTGAAGGAGATTATCTTCATAGAAAATGGAAGTTTCAGTGCATCTTGTCTTGATTTGAGGCAACGTGTTCAAAATAAGGAAGGTCATGGTGCTAAACATTGCTTTGCAAATTTTAATTTTTCCCCACTTTATGATGAGGCATCGTGACTTGTCCTAACTCTTAAGTTAGTCATGTTGTTCTCTTCTCCCTGGGTATCAGAAAGCAGAAATTGTGAATTTAACTTCTCTACTTATCCTGACACGTTAGTTTTGCTCACTACCACCTCCTGGCAGAGATAAAGAGCAGGTGTTTAGCTTTTAATACTTGAGTTGGAAGTAGACTTGAATTTAACTGTCTGTGAAACTTGTAAGGAAAGCAGAACCTGAAGTAGCTGGGGAGGGAGGGATTAATGAAGGATGACAGAATCGCAGTTAATTCTAAGTTTCAATTAATCTACAATACACTGAAAAGATAACAAGAACATGGACCCATGCTCCCATATTTGCTAACATATTAACTCCAGTAAAACAACTAAAGCAAGGAGAGAAAAAGGAGAGAGGAGAAAAGGAGAGAAGAGCATTTAAAGAAAGCAACAAATTATCTGACAAAATGACTGTCATACTGTTTACAATAATAAAGACAGACTTCATGTTGCTCCATTCTTTCTGGATATCCTTTCTGAATGCTGCTGAAAGACCACCAGACTGCAGAAAACTGAGTGGTCTTGGTTGGAGCAATATAAAAAAAAAAACAAAAACAGAAACAAGTTTACTTCATGGGTATTTTTTTTTTCCCTAGCTTTGTTCTTCATCCTTATATGTCCCTTCTGTCACCCGTTGTTTTGTCTGAGTCGTTTGCATTTCTTTGCACTGAAGCTTGCAGTTTTCAGTCATATAAGTAGTTGAAAGAGTTGGGTGT
>VXBL01003752.1:209192-225922 GCA_013400195.1 Aramus guarauna | reverse complement strand
TTTTTTTTTTTTTTTTGTCAAGGGAAAGCTAACAGGTATAAATGCTGCTGATGGCTGGAGGTGAACACCTCAAGTCTTAGTCCCCCTACAGCACTCTCCCACCCCGTGGCTTGCTCGCAAATTACAGCAGCTCACCAGTAACCATAGGTGGAGCTGTGAATACACTTGTGCTTCGTGTTATGTAAATTTTGACGATATATTGTCATGTTGCCTCTAGAAGATGGAGCTGGAGTTCAGTTACTTCAGACACATTATAATTTTCAGGCTTATGAGCAGTGTCCGTCAATTTAATTCATATCAAGAATATTTTGTGATGTATGTGTTACTATACAGTTTATTGTGAAGTGAGACCTCACACTGAAGTTTGTGACTGCAGTTGTTAGCACAGAGATAAGGAATTGATATATATCCATCAATCAAACTTCAGAGCAGATACGGGTGTATGATGACATATGTAAAGTTAGGCAAAACACTTAGTAAAGGGTTTGTGCTAGCTGTGGAAGAATGAGATGATGGCTGGTTCAGGGAAAAGTCTGTAAGTAAAAAGGGAGTTCTCTCAACAAATTTTATGTGTTACCAGAAAGCAGCAAAATAATTAACTAAGACTTATTTTGAAATTTTAGAAAGCAGGCATTCTTTATTGCAGCACTGGGTGCGTGAGGGATAACTCCACCTAACGTGTGCACCCAAAAGACAAAACTAACAAGTATTTATACTATGTTAATATACATATTAATTATATTTCCAAGTAATACTTATCACATTCATGGATTTTTCTGGGAACTTGTTAGCATATGCTAACATTTCGCACATGTTTGTTGGCAGCTCTGGGTGGTCATTGGAGGTCTTCAGATGAATTCTCAGACTCAGCCTTGGTATCAAATATACCTTATCCTTCAAGGCTGTTTTTGTGATCGTCTTGTGACTTTCTTATCTTTGCGCATCTGTTCTTCCAAGGCTGAGCCGTTTAAAATGAGATTGTTCCAGAGCTTCTTACAACTAATTATTTTCTAAGTTACAATGGTTTCCCTTTTGTTTGGTTACATCTATTGACCAATGGCTCTAATTGCTTGAATTGATCTTAACATTTCAATATGCACAGGTATCATATGGACAAAGCAACTTCATGAGATCAGCACTGAGGGTCACACGGCTATTTGACTGGTCTTCCTGAAAGCCATTTTTTTCTGTTGTCAAGCCACTAACTTCTCTTAACTTCTAGGTAGTAAATAGCATAATAGTCTTGCCAAGTGCAGGCAGTGACTCTTGGTCTTTCAAAGTGTTATCAGTAATGTCAGAGAGATGAGGGCAGTCATGTTTGTGGAGAGGGATGTGAAAATGGTCTCATGAGGAACGTATTTATTTTATTTTATTTTTGAGCAGACATTGGCTAGATCCTTAAATCTGTAAAGACAAAATAAATAGTTGGCCATAAAGGGTAAGCACAGTCTGAGTGTACACAAAGACAGGAGCCCTTACTGAGTTGTTTAGGTAGGCATTTACAGCTTGCCAGTGGAATACAGAGAGGGGAAAAGGGAAATGCCTTCTATTTAATCTCTTAGTTGATTATATCAAAAATATCGTCCTATGTTCAGCATGAATTAAAGAGCTCTGGTGCATCAAAAAATATTTCTGAACCTTTAAGGTCATGAGGAAATTTTGCAGCATGTGTATCTGACATCATGACACTAGTAAAATATGCATTGCCAGAATAGAAAAATGGCAAGCCAGATGCCAAGTTGCTTTGTCTGAGCATACTTACCAAAGTACTTTTCACCTGCCTCCCTGTAGGTATTACTGAATCTCCCTGTAATGCTTTGCTGACTGTCTCCTTATTTTTGGATGGTGAGTGAGAGAAGACTGCTTTGCATCAGATAGAGAAGGCTGAGAAGTGAAAGGGTGGGAATTCTGGCTAGGGATAGAAGCAGAGTGATGGGGACAGCTGGAGTCGGGAATTTCAGAAGTGTGGAGTTTATGACTATTGTACTTTCAGTGCATACTTCTAAATGCATATGAAAATGGTAACTACTGGGACAACAGAAAGTGTAGTTTCAAGCAGGGCATCACAGTTAATGCTTGTCTTGCTGGTGCTTTTAACTAAAATCTAGCTGTGCTTAATTTCCTATTGTGAAAGGAAGGTAATGTTATTTCACCTTACAGAAGCCCTTGAGGGCAGGTTTAATTATTTCATATTGTTCACTTGGATTCTCTGATGACAATATCCTAACAGCAATAACAAAAAAGAGTGGCATAATTTTGTATTTAATGTGGACTGCAAATAGGAGCTATTGAAAATAAGAGTGACTGCGTATTATGGTCTTGCTTATGCTTGAAGCAGTGTGTGTAAATACATATAAAAAGACTTTATGAAACCTTAGTTTGACCTTTAATGTTTGTATTTTCTCTCTTTCCTTTTACTGTCTGTGAAACCTTAGTGTGTCTTTAATATAATTTTTGTGTAGTAATACATAGGTTTTGAAAGCAACTTGTAGATTTACTGTATATCCCATTGGATCAATTATCAAAATCTTTATTTTTCTATTCATGAATTTTCTACCTACATGTGAAAGTATGAGCATAAAATCAATTTGCGAACATTGTGAGAGGCAGTGTAAGATGGAAGAATTTTTTTGTGGTGCTGATGGGATGAAACAGAGTAGCGATTTGTAAGATTTTTTTCATTATTGCTACTGTTAACTGGCTGCATACCACTTGCTGCAAATTTGAGTTACACAAAGTATAAATTTTTGGCTAGTGTCTCTTCGGTGAAAAAAGAAAAAGGCAATTTCTTCTGAAAACTGCATTAGAAGACCTTCAGAGGCATTACATTACAATTGTGTGCCTTATTTGCTTGTCATGGGTTTCTTTCTTTAATGTTGAAGCAGCCATTTACTTCTGATGATAAAACATTCTAGATGGGACTATGCAAACAGTTTATGGCTGTAGCCGTGCTGGTGGCTGTGAGTTGCGTTGCTGTGTGTGCTTGAAGACAGTGATTTCCAGAAGGGAAGTTATTCAGTCATCCTGACTTAGCGCTTTCTCCCTTTTACATGCTTCTGGAATCTGTTACAGCCATTGGTGCTGTAGGTGTAAAAGTAACTTAGTGTTTGAAGTAGCAGTTTCCTTGAAATCGGCTGTATCAATCTATATAATTTTTGTGAGACAAGTTCAGTCATCAGTGGAGGGCAGTAAAGTGTTTTGTTAACTTCTTGGGCAAGTCCTCTACAAGACTGTCTGTGTAGTAGCAATTTCTATCTTCCTATTACAGAAAAAAGTGAGAAGCACAAGTGTAGTTCCTCCTAAGAAGGACTTTTTCTTCAGTATTCAGGAAACTAGAGCATTGCTTGGGATTCTCAGGAGATTTTGATTATGTATACACATTTTTAGTTGTTACTGAGGAGAGAATTTCCTTTTTTCCTGGTATTATGAATCTGCCTATTTTGTAGAGGCTTTATCTTGTTTTCTGACATACTGAAAGGCTGTCTTGCAGTTACATTCAAATATTGAGTAAATCTTAGCCAGTGTTTTGGAAATTATAGCTCTTGTCTTGATGCCTGGTGTCAAGAATGTGTAGTCTAGGAGTTATGCTCCAACAGTAGATACTTATTTAATTCTCTCTCCAAATGTAGTTGTCTAAAATTTAGATGCCTGTGTTGTGCTAGCTTACTCTTAAGTCTCCATTAAATTTACAGAAATAATTACCTCCAGAAGGCCATTCATCTCCTTCTAAGCTAGGTGTCCAAGATAAGAAAGATAAATTGCTGTAGTGATTACAAATGGAGCAGAGAGTGACTCGTTCAGATTCAAATATCTCGCTTACCCTCTGCAGTGAGGGTCACTGCATCTCCTCAGAACTGCTCAGATGGCACTAGTTCAGTTGCAGATTCCTTCTTCCTGTTTCTAGCTGTGGAGAAATGTATATTTATGTAAAATGCAAGTTGGCCCTCACTGCGGGGTTTTGAGGCTCTGGAGGTTTGGACGAGTTACTGCTGTTTGCTTCACCTTTTGGTTCTGGAGGCCCGGTTCAGAGGGTCAGTGGTAGTTCATAAAATGTTCCTTTTCACCTGAGCCATTTTTAAAGGAGTATTTGTTTTCTGGGTTGTTTAGCCATAGGTAAGATGGATGTGTAATACAGTCCAGTGATTTTTATTTTTTGTTTTACCATGGTAGACAATATTAATTGTTTTTGCTTTTTAATTATGTTTTTAATTATAGCAACAGATGTAATAAATCACTGTATGTAAAATAAATGTACTTTTTCTTGTGCCTTTTCCTTGGAGGATGTGGATGAAGATAACAGAGGAAGGAGTGTGTTTTTGTGTGTGAGTGTGATCTTTGCAGTATTTCTGAGCATGAGGTATAATAACATTGTCGCTTCAAATGTTTAGTAGTTGATTAAAAAGACTCCAAATTTGCTCATCAAAATACCCGCTTTTTGCCTCTGAATGCTTCCTACCTCAAATTCAATTTTCCCTTCAGTGCTTTTGTGAGGTAGAGAACCGTTGTTATCGCTCTTTTATGGACGGCAGCTGTGGCAGAGGCTCTGTTTTTTCATTGTAAGTGAAGAGGGCAGCGTGCCCGTGCAAGCCAGGTGCCAGGTGCTGTAGGCACAAGGGCTCCGTTACGTTACCCGAACGGGCAGGTGTCCGATGCCGGGTGAGACTAGGGGCTGGCAGGTATGACACAACTTACAGGAGCCTGGTAGGGGTCGGAGCTGGGAGCTGATGGTGTCTCAGTACTAGGAGGTATCTTAAGAGAGAGCTCTAAATTGACCATATGAAGATTTCAGGTTCTCTGCTGGAATACCTTAATTTTTTGGCATATTCTTGTAGCATTTGAATGCTCCAGTTCCCTGGGGAAAATAAATTCTTCATTCTTAACTGAAAATTTTTGCATGATTTCTTCATTACCATTAGCTGGTAAATGAATTTCTTTTTAAAGAAAGAAATTTCTAAAACTAAAGCTATTTATAGAAAGAACATACAGTTTGGTTTTCTTTTTTTCCAAACATAGGCTTTTCTCATTTGTAAAAACCACACAACATGCCCTGTTACAATTCTTGTGTATTTCTACTTAAAGTATGACAGCTTGGTGACATAGTTTTTGTAGCTTGCTATGCTATGGGTTGTCATGAGTGATGTTACACTGTTAATATATTAACATATATGTAGGAATATTTAATTGTAAATTAAATAAGTACTTGTGTTAGTGTATTGCAATTCATTTTCACTGCTTAGATTTTCGTATGTTTTGTTTCTCTCTTGTAGATACAGAAGACAATATAAGACTAAATGCGAAAGTTTCACTTCTAATTAAGCAGGCATAATTGTACTGGTAAACCTTCTGGATGTGTTTTACACTGTCAAAGTTTGTAGAGGAAAGGCATGCTGTGGTTGTGACTACCTCACAAAATGCTAATGATGCCAGGAATGATGTTACAAACCCTTAAATTCATAAATCCTGAGAAATTGTAAGTTGTCTGTATTATATCGTGGCAAATACTTTGACAGTGTAGTTCCTACTTTAACCTCTAAATGGGCAAATATAAAACAGCAATTCCAGAACTTAGGGTTGTTACCTGAACTGGGGTTGGGACAGGTGGAAGCAGGGTCACAACAACCAGCTACTATCTTTTTTTGTCAATTCTGTAATAGTTTTCAACCAGTGCTCTGAATTGTCTCAGCTGTAATTGTATAAATGAATTGTAAAATGAATTGGATTTCACATTGAATACTGGACGTGAAGCTGAAGGTTCTAGTTAGCTGTATTAAAATATCAGAGAAGCATTAGAGTCTGAGAAAGATAGTCGTTAGGAGCTTTTGAAAACTGCTGTGGTGCTGGGACACCCATTTGTTTCTTCTCCCCGTACCCTAGAATATTTCCAGGGTAATACAGGTGAAGATAAGAGTTTACTGTAATTAAATTTCCCCCAAAAATTTGTTTTCTTGCGAAGAAATGTCTAAGATTTTACAGTATCTGCAATTTGAGGATTCAGGTTTGTTGTATACTATACATCCCTTCCTAAAGAGAAAACAATTTCTTATATACTGTCATTAAAAACTCTTCTTCCTGGCTGTCAGTAGCAGTAAGGGCCTTTTGCTGCCTAATCATTTCTCCTTATTTGGGATCCATCCCAGTGAAAGTTCTGAGCAGAAGGGAGCTCTGTTTTTTTCTTTTTTTTTTTTTTTATACTGTATAATTTTTTACTTCTTTAATGCATTGAAACCTTATATTTTATTATCATCTACATATTTTTTAATTTTACTGTTTTATCTCTAATAACGGTAGGCATCGTGCATGTGCTTTCTTATCAAAAGGAATGAACTGTAGGGAGAAATGAAATTTTTTCAACAACAGTTACAGTAACCTGTAAATGGTTGGAGAGGATCAGCTGTTTGTAGTGTTGGCTTCCAGTCCAGGGATCAGCGTGTTACTGTCAACCCAAAGATTTTTTTGCAAATTATGAAGGAACCAAGTAGCTGCTTACTTTCATTGCTCATAGTGACTTTATTTGCAGTAGCCATTAACTGTTGTTTCATTGGTCATTTGTAGTCTGCAGCTAGTGTATGAGAAACAACATTATAGGAGGATAAAGGTAAGATACCTTTAAAAGTACTGGGAGAATCTTTTTGGAAGCAGGTGATCTGTGTGAAAACAAATGCTATGCTATATGCATCATTGTCAAGCGGACTCTTTGAAAGTGATTTTTTTCTTTTCTTTAATCTACAGTGGTGATGTTACTGTAGCCAAGGATAGGGGAAGCAAGGTTTATGGGAAGAGGTAATAAATTTGTAAAAAGTGAACAACCCTTTTGGGCTCAGAATCCTTTAAGATTTTAACAATGAACAAAATGTAAGGTAAACACAAATCAACGTAGATACAGTTTTTCTGTATCAGAAGCTAAACTTTTATACTTCAGATCTCTTGGGAGGAAAAAAGGGAATTTAATACCCAGTAGACGGAGGAAAAGATGGGAGCAGGGACACTCCATCCTTGAAGATCATGCCTGAGTCTTTGTGGAGGGTTATTTGATTCATGATAAAAGGTTTTTCCTGGTGTCTGGGAGTTTTGCTTATTGATTGTTTGAATTCCTTCTGCGGTGCAGTAGCTTAGTTTTGTCTGAGAAGTTTTTCTCTATATGTTGAGCCTCTCAAATTTGAATACTCCTCTGCTTATTGCGTCTTGGCTTTAGGAATTGGACAAATCTTTATGAACATGGCATCTGTGTGTAAAATTGGGAAGTTGTGTTCTGAAATGTTTTGCTATGGCATGATGTTATCTTGTACTTAGCAGAAGGAGATAAACATCAGTATACAGTTGCATATCTCAAGCAATGCAAAACTGTTGCAATATGCTGAAATTAACTTGCTTTTAGTTTATTCCCTTCCTGTTTTAGTAGGATGAGAATAGGAATGGCCCTCTGCTGTAACACAGCTTGGGCTAACAAGTGAGCATTTTTCTTCATGGGCTGTAAAAAGCCAGGTTAGAACCAGCATATTTCTTACATCTTGATAAAAAGCTTGACAAATGTACTTTAAGGAAGTTGTGAAGACCCTGTATTTCTGGTAGAAAACAGTCACCTCCTGGAACTTTGTAGGGACTGGAATTGGGGTAATGTGCTGAGTTGCCTCACAAGTTTACAAAAGTTTTTTTACAAGCTAGGATATTTTATGGCACAAATACACTACTTTGTTAAATGAAGGAAGATCGTTGTAGTTGCTTCAACTAACTGCAAGCTGCTCTTTTGATGGCAAAGCATGCCATATCTCCATAAAAAGGACTGGGACAGCCACTGAGAGGTTCCAGATAATCTTTGCCCTGAATTTCCCTACTACAGATACGCATAGCTTTCTCCCCGCCCCCAAAAAGATAGAGTAATTCTCTATTGTACTGACACAACCACCTGAATTCATCATAGCAAAAATTTTGCTGTAAGATGCTGCCAGCAATTACTTGGCTGCCATCTCGCAACAAGAATAGCCCACACCCAAGTTCTGAAGTCAAATCATGTAGGTTAACCTTTGTAACCCATCTCAAATCAGTGTGCACTGTCTCTGGGGAACAAATCTGGCCTATTTATAGGAATACTCTGCCTGTATTGGATAGCTTGCATGCAAACTATGCAATTAATGCCTCTAGCAGTTGTTGCTGAGAAGCTTCCCTACTGTGAGGCAATGTCTGTGAGAAACTACCCTGTAGAAACTAAGTTCTCTTTTCACCTTAAGATTCCACATGACTGAGTCATTGAATATGGAAGTTTCAGTAAGATGTCTATTGCTGAAATAGTGTCATGTGCAGGAACAAGTTGCAGTTCATGTCAGTTGACTTTCATCTGACATATGACATGAATGGTAACTAGCAACATTGAAGTGAAAGCTGTTGTGACCTGTGATCCAGGTTGTCATATCAGGACAAACGCCACAAAGCATGCTGTAAGCTGACATCAGTTAAATTTCTGATGCCATACTTGAATCCTACCACTTAGTGTAATGGTCCGACCCCTAGCAATTAGCAGAGAGGGGAAAGTTTAAATGACCAGGTCTTCTCCAAAATCTGAACAGAAGGACCAATCTTCTGAGAGAAAAGTTGGTAAATGTTTTGTGGGGCTTTTTTTTGTTTTTGGTTTTTTTTTCCTTTCTCTAAACTCACTTTAAATTAGAAGTCAGAAATGGACTTTTCTTTCCAGAAGATAATTCTTTATCTCCTCCTGTAATAACGTAGTATCACAAGGAACAGGTTAAGTTAGTGGTCTTATTGTATGAAGTACTACTCCTTTCTCGTTTTATGTCTTTGATCTAGTCATCTGGATTATCTCCATCCAGGATTAGATTAAAATTGTTGACCTATAGTTAAGTAACAAGCTTACCTCCAAAACATCTGCTTTTCATTATTTGTAAAATACACAGACTTCACACTTTTGTCAATGCGGCAGCAGG
Organism: Aramus guarauna; assembly: GCA_013400195.1. NCBI lineage: Eukaryota > Metazoa > Chordata > Aves > Gruiformes > Aramidae > Aramus > Aramus guarauna. The sequence goes on along the minus strand of VXBL01003752.1, from coordinate 216,986 downwards.
AGAATGCTGGTAGAAAATATTTATGGGCTTTAGCCATTGTTACTTCTCCTTTAGATTTTTTTTTTTTTTTTTTTTAATGTAAAAGTGAGAATCCTTAAACACTCAAGCTAACATTATGTTCTGTAAACAGTTTGGTAATTTTTTCAGTTAACATAATAGGATGACAAGCAACCACAAACAGAAATTTAAGAAACAAGGCATGACAGGTTTTGACAAGGAAAAAGCAGTAGTCTTGTATCTTTAATGAAGCTTGTGGGGTTTTTTAGATATTTGAGGGAAAATGTAGTTTATATACAGCAGACAGAGCTGCTTGTAAGATGGAGGATTACTTACAGTATGAGACAATATCAAACATGAAGGGTTGCAAGCACTTCAGCAGCAAGTCTTTAGAATTTAAAATGAACTTTGAAAATGATGTGGAATGGAAGGGAAACAAAGGCAATGTATTTCAATAAGTTTAATGCAGATTATTTTGTGGGTGTAGGTAGGGATTAGTCACCTGCATATCGTAGGGTTTATAAGCACCAGTTCTGCAGAAGAAATTAAGTTTGTTTGTTTGTTTGTTTGTTTTTTTCTATTTTGTTATAGACCATACAGAGTATGATGCAGTATCATGCTGTTGAATGGAGTATAGAAAGCAACTGTTCTGGTTATTAATCAGCTATGGTGTTTGTAAGAAACCTGACAATGTTCCTTCACTTTGGTCAGCACTGTAAGGTGTTAGATGGAGTTAGTGTCCAGTTTGGCTGCAGCGCTGTATGAAAGGTCTGCGGGTGGGGAGAAGGGAAGAGAGAAAAGGAAGTCTTAAGTAGAGAACTAGAAAACAGGGTGACCTTGTAGGGAAAGGCTAAAAGAATTGGGGTGTTTTAGTTTAAGAAGAGAAGCCTAGGAAATCCAAGTCTTCAAATATTTTAAAACTTATGCTCTTCTCTCATAGCTGCCTATAATACTTCAAGGGCAGTAATGATCAAGGTATGGTCAAGGAACATACACCTGACTTCTACACCTACTTCTGCACTTACCTCTACAAAGTATATTTAGGTTAATTTATTTTGCTTGTGGGATTAATGTGTGACCAATACTGAAAATAAAACTATGTGATTTATAGGCTAGCACATAAATCCTGTATATGTGAGTGTAATAATACTGCAGTTAACATGGACAACCGTGTACTTTCAAGGAAATGTATTTATATTTTTGATCTTTTCTCTGAGAATATTGTGCACTGTCCATTAGAAAGCTATCTTGTATCTCGGTCGTAAAGCCCTGGTATCTTACCTGCCTTCTTGCATATTACTATGTGAGATCACCTTACTTTTTTTCTGCAGTCCTTCAGTTAGAACAGTCAGAACTGTTTAGATCTATGGGGAGGAGGAAGAGAGGAAAGGGGAATCAATAGAAATGAAGTCTTCCTCCATTAAAAATGATATGTATGCTTATTTTATGGCTTCAGGTATTTTAGATAAATGAGGAAACACATCATCCTTCTGGGTTAATTAAAAATGTTGACAAATATCGGCTAAACTTACAATGTCACTTTTTGAAGACCAATGAACAAAATGGAAAGGCAGGCTAGAAAGGAGAGCATTTACGGAGATCCTTGCCTTTGTAGCTGTCATTGATAAGGTGAAATCTCAAAACATACAGTAAAGTTTTGCAGAAGTTTTTTTCCAGTGTTGATGTTCAACTCAATCACTTTCCCCATATTAGTTCTGAGTTTCAGAAGACTGAAGTAAAAATTTTGATGATTAGGAAGTATTTCTAAAACCAATTCATGGACTTCAGGAATAACAAATGCTTTAATGATTATTTTATGAGGAAAATTGATGATTAACTCATGTTTGTATTTGTTGCAGCTACTTTTCCTGTGTCTGAATTTTGGTATGTTTAATGGAATTTACTTCTTGCTGCCATGCTTTGTGTTTCAAGTTTTAAAATGTTTCCTTTTGTTTTGGCAGAGAACTAGTGGTTGTCTGATGATAGACTTAGCTTTTCTATGCAGTGGAATGCCAGAAGCTTCACAGCCTCACTTTGTACCTTGCAATAATAATTTAGCATAAACACTATAATTGCTGTATTTACCTTCATTTTATAATCTGGAAAGACATAGTTATAAATTATATGAATTCAGAAGGCAGTAACATCAGTTTAAGTGCAGGAGGAAAAGAGAAACAATACTAAATTGATTAAAAAATAAACAACCAAGGTGGTTTTGGAACTGCATATTGACAAATACAACACAAAATTGCCTATGAAAATGCAGCACAAAATTTGACAGCAAGATAATGACTTAAAATACATGCTATTTTACACCCAGATCAAGTATTTTTTTCTGTAATTTTTATTTCATCAGGTCACTGCTGGTAATAGTTACTCAAGATCCCTACTATCATCTTTATCCACATCCTAGTTCTAATCTTACCTTTCTTTTGTGCCTATTTTGAATAAAAGATTGTGGATGAAGGGTTTGTGTCTGGTCAAGTTTGTCAATGCTGACTTCCAATGAGAACCATCAGAGATGGTAATTTTTGGGCTTGCTCTATATCACCAAACTGCAGACTTCTGTCATTTAGTCAACAAAGAGGTGGTGGTATCTTAACTTTTGGATGACTGATGCTGTTGGTAGACTGGAATGAATTGTTGTGTTCCTGCCGGGTATTGAGCAAAGTGACCTTAAAAAACCCAGCCAAATAAAATCTCTAAATATCAGTTGCAAAATTGCATTCAAATTCTTAAAAGTGGTTATACACACTTAGAACTTGTAGTTGTGACTGATTTGGGGGGGGACGGACGGGACGTGACAGGACCAAATCAATATCAGTAACACAAGGACTCAATTGCCTACATTTATCTATGTGATAGTTTCTTACAGATCTCTTTCAGTATTGGAGGCATTATTGATTCTCAACTCCTTCCCAAGTCATTAGTTGATGAAAATACGTACTAAGTTCCTGTACAGTAAATTACTACTTCATTAGTTGTGTTGTATATGCTCAGAGCTGGTCTCGGTTAATTCTTGTCTGGCTTTCTATAGAAAGCGGAGCTCTGTAATCTGTCAGGTAATCAGCTTGGTTAAAAAGAGGCCACATATATGTATCAACTGTTTGCTGTATGTCTTATAAATGTTAGTAAATTAGGACATTATGGTATAACTTTTATAATTTTTGAAGGCATATGCCTTGAACCTATGCTGAAGAAGCAGTACCAAGTAGAGCACTTCATGCCCTCAAAAAGGTGGAAAACCTACCCCATAGAAATATTAGATGTATTCTGAACTGGGATTTGGTATCTTTCTCTCTCTTTACCAGTATCAGCAATTGGCTTTAAATTTCTCTTCTACTTAAATGTAAAATGTATATGTTAATTAAATTATTTGCTAAAGGATTACCAAATCAATTTATAGATGCTAAATAGCTTTTGCTCCCAGATATGAAAGGAAACAAACAAACAAAACATGGACCTAAAGGGCTGACTATATATAACATCTGTGAAATTGTGCCATAATTCCAGTTGAATTTAAAATCATGGATATACAAATAAATATTTATATAAAACTAATATAAAACATGGAAATATGAGTAAAATGCCTTAACTGCAGGCAGCATAATTTTAGGTTATTTAAAACGAAGCCTATATGCTTGCATATTAAAATATAATGTTCAGATACAGATGTAAATTGGATTGAGTTCTTGAAATAACACAAAGGTTGATTGGAAGACATTTCTGCAAGTCATCTTCATTCAAGATTTTTCTCCAAGAAGGACTGTAGATCAGGTCAGCTGTAGCTTTGCCTTGCTGTGATTTAAGAAGTCCAAGGATGGAGGTTCTGCAACCACTCTGAGGAACCCATTCCTCTGCTGCACTCTGACCTGTGGTGGAAGTCCATGTTAAGAATTAAACAACTTGTAATTTTCAGCTTTTATAACTGGAAGTTATGTACAGCAGCTCTATTGTTTAGTAATTCTGATTTGATTTGCGTGGTTTTACAATGTGTCTTATGTTGTTTTGTAAACAGGTCCTAGTATTCTTTGTGTATTTTGGACTGCTACCGAGCTGTGAGTTAGTGTCAGGAAGATAGCCACGTGCCTGCATATTTTTCATGAATGATAACTAAGTTAGAGCTCAGTACTGTGCATGTAGCATTACTGTTATTTTCTTCTCCTTGTGCAGTACTTTGTGTTTTATTAATGTTGCAATTCACCTCACGTCTTATCCTGCGGTCACAGAGGGCAGTGAGCTTTAGATTTTGGTGTTACCTAGAACTATGTATAGTCATCACCAATTGTCACCCTGCTATCCAGTCATTTCTCTTAACCTTTGTAGTACGCAGTGCAGACCTGGAATAGGTTAACTAATCCCCTAGAAGAAGGCCCGTTGTATTCATACCCTTCCTTTCCCGCTTAGTATGTGAGAAAGGATTCTTCTTTCTTCTTCTGTCTTAACCATACAGTTTCTGTTAGAAACTTTGGTGAATGATCTTACTAGAGCTATTTCAACAACAGTCTTGCCATCCCCTCCTCCCTGCCCCCTTCCCCCTGCTCTTTTTCTTCATCTTTCAGAAAAGTCTTACAGCTGTGGGTGGGACATCTTCTGTCTGCCAGCACTATCGTCTTCACTCGAAAGCTCACAGGGTTCTCACAAGCCTACAAATTCTAGTCTCTGTTACAGTTTATATGACTTTGCTCATAAGGCCCTATATAGCTCCTAAGATTGCATGTGATTGCTCCTTTTAAAAATACTGTGTGGTGTTTTACCATTTTCCATTCTTCTGGTACAGGTGTTGATTTAAAGCATGTCAGCAGTTTTGTATTTTGGCTCTTGCAGAGCTCTTGGGTGAATACTCGCTGATCCCAGTGGGTTTTGTTGTTATTGCTGTATTTATTCCAAGACATTTTATATTGTAATATCAGTTTGAGAAAATTGCTTAGATACATATTTCAACAATAACTTCAGTTTGGAAACCTTCCAAATCTCTGTTGTAGAGATGTTGTTTAGAAATAAATTTTAAAATAAAAAAGCTTGCATATTGCAGCTTTTTCTTTCTTTATCAATGCTTTTACATCTCAGTCATTTATCAGCCATGTTATCTGCCAAGTTTCTTGCATCTGCTTTAAAATTCTTTATTATTAGCTTTTATCAAAGTAAACCTCCGGGATATTTTTGATCAATCTTTCTTTTGACTTCTTGTTTGTGTGGTTGGTATAATTCAACTTCTTTTTTTCCTTTTGAAGCATGTCCAGTAGTTTTGGGGTTTAAAATACAAAATTCACTACCCCTTTACCATTTTGCCAAAGTCATCAGTATAAGGGCCTTGGAATAAGGTTCTCTGGGAAATCACAAAAGCACAAAACATTTTTTATTTCTTTAATCATGAAATAATAATTCCTCACAGTTTAAATAATTTTATAGTATCTTAAGTATCTAAGTTTTCCTGAGCTTTTGGCTGTTTTCTTGAATTTGATGGCATCTCATTTTCTCTCTCTGTAAGATTCTATATGTAACTAAATACATGGTGAAGTGAGAGCTATGTGTGTTTATAATCTTCACAACAAAAAGATAGTAAGCAGCCACTGAAGCAATATATAGTTCCCAGGTTGACTCAGATACGTGGTGGTGAAATAAGACTAGGAGTATGTAAGTGATTTCTGTGTCTGCATTTCGATGTGATTGATGATTACCTCTGGGTTATGGAACTTGGTTGGTTACTTCCGGCAGAGAAAGTTACACTCTGTCTCCAGTCTTCGTGAAGGACTGAAGAAGTGGAAATACAGTCATGGGTGAGATGGGCAAAAGTTCCTTCTAGACTGATGCTAAGCAGCTGGTGATTGCAATCTTTTATTTGGGGAAAATTCTGTTCTCTTTCATCCTTTCAATCCACTTAATTCCATACTTCCTAACAAGTGCTTCAGATTTTGACATCTTTAATATGAAAAATTTTGTTAGATAATTTTTTGAATGCAAGCCACCTGTCAAAGTATTTATCAGCAGCTTTTGCAATTGTTTTAAAGCTGAAAATAAAATGGCTGTTTACTTTTTTTTGTATAAGCCTTGAGGGTAGTTACCTTTGTATATACTGACAGTGCTGTTAATGCAATTTAAAAGTATATCACAAATAACACCCTAAAAGTGCAGCTGTACAATTTATTAAAACCTACCACATGCAGATCTGACAACTTAATTTGTAGCTTTTATCTTGTCCTTCAGTGATTTCTTACCCTGTTTACAGATGCCCATGAAAAGAGATGAGCATTACAGCATTCAGTGAAGGCCATCTAATTTGAGGTTTTTGAAAGCATAAGGAAGTAAATTCAACAGCTGCGCAGCCCTTTCAGAGAGTACCCTGCTTAGTAGTTTCTTGTCTATTCAAGTGAGGCTTTTCCACATGCATTTCTCCTTTTCCCAGTCGCTTGCTTGGAGAAGAACGGTGGGTGTCCCAAAACCAGCCTCTTGTAGAACTGTGTAATGAGATGTTCTCTAATTTCTAGGATTTCTGACTCTTGTTCAGGGCTTTACAAGTGATTATTTTATGTTCTCCTGTTGGGAACTGAGATTATAAAGGCAAGTTGATTCTGGTTTTTAAGTTTGCTTACATAGCTTAGATAAAGCATTTGATGAGTGAAATACATTACATTTGGGAAAGAGCAAGCACAGAGTCTGAGGTTTTTGATGGTTGCATTGTTGGACATGGGTGATGTGGCTGTAAAGATGTTAAGAAGTTTTACGTTTGGTTCAAGCACAAAGTTTTTTTTACCTTTTGCGTTGTGAAATGCTTGTGAAGGATGTGCTGCCAGTCTTACAACGCAGTTTTAAACCCATTTGTGTTTCCAGTAGTAGGAATTTTATAGAAGAAGATAGGCTTGCAAAAAGCATATGTCACGCTACATATCTCACTGTGGGAGATACTACTATAAACACCTCACTAATGCAAGTGTTAAAATGTCTTAAAATGCATGTTCTCTGTGTAAGAACTTGATAAAGAGTATACTGAAAACTTGCTTTTGATACTTAATTTTTGGAACAAAATAATTTCAGGGAGGCTGGAGGGGAAGAAAATCCTGCACAATACATGGTGCCAGTAATTAAAAAGAGAAGAGTGGTGTGTGGGTCTGGGGAGGTGTGAGAGAGAATGATAGACTGTCAGGCTAACCTAATAATAGACTAATACTTCTGTTTGCATGTCAAACGTGTTAAAGAACAATTCTAAAACTACCCCTGGTTACTCAGGCTTTCGTATAAAAATAGTCCTTGTCTTTTGGAAATGGAAGAGAAGCTGGGTTCGTAAAGGTGACTAAAAATCATGCCATAAATACAGACTTTGAAGCGCTTGAAGTATTTCAGGGAGTGCTGGAGTGCCCTCTGCCTTTGGTGACCCCTAGCAGAAACCTCCTTACCACCAAGGCCTGTCTTAGGACCCGTTGACCCAGGTACAAGGCAGCTCTCTTCTTCTGTCCCATACTGTTGTAGGAGAGGGGAAAAATGCTGCTAGCTCAGGAGAGCAGTTACATCTGAACCCTTTGCCTCTCTGGTGTTGGCAGGAGGGGAAGGGACTGGCTCTGCAGCAAGATGGGAGAGGCTGGGTGGGGAACCGGAGGTGCCTGAAGGAGCAGCACAATGAGTGCTTGCCTTGGGCCTCACCATCAGATGCCAGGCTGGAATTGCTTATGCCATGAAATAATTTTTGTAGTTTTTGGTATTGCACATGTTTAGGACTGAATGGTCTTTATCCCATTCCTACTGAAAGTTTCAGATAGAAGTAACCTAGGTAGAATCTATTGCACTGGTTTTGCTTAAAGC
>VXBL01003752.1:120173-209099 GCA_013400195.1 Aramus guarauna | reverse complement strand
CTGGCTCTGAGCATTTGCTGTGCTTTCCTTAGGTCATGATTTCACTGACAAAATAGATCTTACTACTAGATAGTTAACTTGTGTTTGCTTCTCCACATTTAAAAAAAGGTGTGGGGAAACAATAGTGACAGACATTCTGCTTTTACTATGTCATGTAAAAAAAAAACTCCCTCTTTTATTTATTTGTTCTAAAAATACATTGGCTTTCTTAGCTGTGTGTGGTGGTTTGTTTTGTTTTGGTTTTTTTTTTTTTTTTTTACTGAAAGTCAAGTGTCATAGACATCTGAGAGAGGTTTAGGCCTTAATTTTTGTCAGCTAAACGTGTGAGAACTTGAGCTTGGGAATGCATATTTTATGAATTTCTTTCTGGGGTTTCAGCTTGACCTGGGTTGGAGACTGCACTTAAAGTGGTGTATTCCCAGGAGTGAAAAGTTAGGTAACTGGGATGCAAGTTTAACTGCCCGGGTAACTGAGGTGCTGTACTGGCTGTGCACCAGTTTTAGAATGTCAGTAATATTTTAAAGATAGGCTTAAGTACCTTGGTGTCTGTTCATCTAAATGCTTACCTAGTTGCAACCAAAATTCTGTAATTCTCAGTGTGCTTTCTGGATGGTGCAAATTTTTGGTAGCATAATTCCACTTCAAACTTAGTTTTTAATAGTGATGTAATACAGTACATTCCATTATTTTAACATTTTGGCTTTGCATCTTTAAGGAGTGAAATAGGGAAACAGTTTAGATTAAGTTCCTATAAGGCAGTTATAAAACTGGTTTGACCGTACTAAAAAGAGTGGCTATGGATGGTTCACTGTCAAAATCTGAGGCTGCATTAAAGCATCTTCTAGGTCAAGTTTTATTTGATACTGTCATTAAACACTTAGATTATGGAGCATGAAGTTCTAAGCTTAAACACAAGATAAAAGCCCCTTAGGAGTGCGAGTCTGTGAGTGCTCAGGGTCAGAGTTCAAAGTGATGTTAACAAATTGGAAAAGTGATAGGAGAACAAAGATACACTGATGATTATTGCTATCCAAGTACAAGATACAGAGGAAGATATACCAGATGTACAAGATACAGAGCAAGATCTACAAGATGTCTTCAAATGTGACTGCAAAAAGGAAAGGTGTGTGGTCTCTTCTCTATAGATGTGCAGAAAACAAGAGGCAACAAAAGGCAATGCAGCGAGGTTAGACGTTAGGAAAAACTTTTCTTTTCTGGATGTGAGAATATTAATAGTAAAATTGCCAAGAATGCTACTGAGTCTACATTTGTCATTCCTTACAGATCTTTGTGGTGTGGATAAACGGAACAATTGACCCTAATTTTGGCAGGACTTTTGAATCTTTCTAAAATCTTCACTATTCTTTTTCACCCTTAAGTTCCATTTTATTGTGTGTGGTAGTTTGTATGATGCTACATTATTCTTTAAATAAAAAGCGCAGAAGTTGAAGGGAAGAACAGTGTCAGTTGCCTTCCCAGCATTGTTAGGCAGGTTATAGGGTATGAAGAAACCTTCTTTAAAATCTGATTTTCATGTTTGGCAAAATAATGATTTAAAATGTGTAGTGGTTTTTTTTTTTTTTTTTATTAACAACTCTAATGATAGCCCCTCAATAAAATTTGTAACATTGCAGTATAATTCCTTTATACTACTGAAATTCAGCAGAACGTTTTGAAACCCTATTCAGAGAACTCCCAAGTTTTTTAAAAAGCTAATATAGCAGAAATGGTTCTTCTGTTATGGAACAATACTGGCACCCAGTGGTGGTCTTGTACTAGTGCATTCTTTGAAGTTGGACTTTGTTTTATTGTTAAAATTGTTCTCTTTTGTGGTGTTACCAAGTATGAGAAATTTGAAAGCTTTCTGCAAATTTGTTTATTTTTTCCTCTTTAAAACCTTATCTTTGCTATGTCATGATAAATCTGCTTTCTTAGCAAAGCAATGGAAAGAATGTTCTGATTTCTGCATACACACACTGAAAATAGCTATAAAAAACCTACTATGAAACTTCAACATTGTTTCATGTGGCTAGCACCGAATTAAAAGAAATACTGTTTGCGCAGTTTGTTTTCTGCTAGTATCACAGGGATTCTGTGAAGAGTTGTGAGTCTGAAAAATACAATTTTTATAGACCATGTTTATTAATATTAATTTCCCTTATTTGCTTCTTTCCTTAAAGAAAGCTTCTCCTTAATAAAATGTGAATTGTAGAGGTGATAGGAGAAAATTAGAGGAATTCTAGAAAAATGTAATATGGGATAGGAAAAGGATTCAAGATTTGTGTTTGTGCATGACCTGTTAATTACAAGTAGAGAAAACGTGCTTTTCAAGAAAGCTACAGGTGAAAAAAATTCCCATCAGGAAAGTTGTTTACCTGGTGGATTTAATTCTAGAATAAAGCTCTTATTTTAAATGTTTTAAAGTGTGTGTGCACACATGCATGTTTGTCTACAGATCAAGTATTTGATCCAGCAGTATAGCGTAGACAAGCAAAGATGCATCATCTGATGATACTGCCGATCTCTTCAGCGTTTCAGACATAGCTGGTAACAGTGTAGCGGTACAGAAATCTGTCTATTTAGGCCACGTCAGGTTTAATCTGTTCTTGATGAAGTAAAGCGGAAGATAAAATGAGATAAGTAGAGGCGCAGGTGAGATTGGTACTACAGAGTTATAGCCTTTAGCAATGGGAAATACTGAAAGGGAGAATGTGCACGCCTATAATGTGCAAAAGTGGGTTATTAAATTGGCATCATACTTGATATGAAGGAGCAGTGGGAAAACAGCTCTGCCTGTCACTGATGTAATATGTTTTTCTGTGTATTACAAAGGAAGAATTACTGAAATCTGTTTTTCATAGAAGCTTATTGAGAACATTTTGACAGAAAAATTGCAGATTGGATTTATATGTGAATGGTTCACATAGAAGAAGCTGATTCATTACTAATGGCTTTGTTTTAATGTTTCATTTGAAGGTAAGGTAAGAGTCTAGGTACTTTCTAGGAGATGTTCTTCTGACAAAAGCTGTTGCTAAGAGGATTGTACTGCTACACGTCTCAGATGAGCGGAGCTGGGGCACGAGGAGGAATAGCTACTACATATCCCTCAGATTTTAGCAAGCATAATGTGGAAGAATTGCAGCAGAAGCATTTATTTTCCTCTCTCTTCTGGTCTCCTATCCCAAGAGAATGCTCTACAAATAACCATCTCAACCATTTGCAGCAGCTTTGTGCCCATTTGTTTGTAAACAGTTTCTTTCCTTCTTTTTTTTTTTTTTTTTAATTTATATTAATGTTCCAAGGCCACAAAATCCCTGTGTGACTCATGCAGCAATACTTGCTGTAATTCCTTTGAAATAAATTGAATTGTCTGCATTTACTTCAATTTATAACTTTCTGAGATTGTTTTAAAATGTGCAAGAAAGACTAGTGAGTACTTTTTTTCTTGGTAACCAAAGGTAGATGCAATGTGTGTTGTTCTAGTTACCAATCTTCACAGAGAAAATTTCAGTGCGGTTTTGTGTGTGTTGTGTGTGGTTTTTTCTGTTGGTTTAAATTTCCTTGAAAATATAAATATCTCTTTAGGATGCTTAAGATTTTGATGGATAAAGCAAAAATTAAGCTGCCATTTGGAACATAGTTGCCTCCTTTTAAGTCTTTCGGGATCATCTTCCAGGGTAGTGTTATCTGCATTGTGTGTTAAGGAAATAATTTGTCTCATTGCTGTCAGTGTAAGATGTCAGTGGTCAGCTACTGGCTAGCCTTTGACTTCTTAGAGAGCTCTGTAGAGCTGGGCTGCTTCTCACCCATTTATTCTATTATTTATTTATTTGCTCCTTCACTTTAAGCAAAAGTGAGTAATTGGGAACTGTTTGTTGTTGTATCCCTCATGGGTCTGTACTGGGACCAGTACTGTTTAATATCTTCAGCAAGGGTATAGATACTGGGATTGAGTGCACCCTCAGCAATTTTACCAATGACACCAAGCTGAGTGGTGCAGTTAACATGCCTGAGGGATTGGATGCCATCCTGGACAAGCTTGAGAAGTGGGCCCATGTGAACCTCATGAGGTTCAACAAGGCCAAGTGCAGGGTCCTGCACATGGGTTGGAGCAACCCCTGGTATCAATACAGGCTGGGGGATGAAGGGATTGGGAGCAGCCCTGCAGGGAAGGACTCGGGAGTTCTGGTGGATGAAAAGCTGGACGTGAGCCATCAATATGCGCTTGCAGCCCAGAAAGCCAAGTGTACCCTGGGCCACATCGAAAGAAGTGTGACCAGCAGTTCAAGGGAGATGATTCTGCCCCTCTACTCCACTCTCATGACACCCCACCTGGAGTACTGCATCCAGCTCTGGGGGCCCCAGTACAGGAAGGACATGGAGCTGTTGGAACGGGTCCAGAGGAGGGCCATGAAAACAATCAGAGGGATGGAACACCTCTCCTGTGAAGACAGACTGAGAGAATTGGGGCTGTTTAGCCTGGAGAAGAGAAGGCTCTGGGGAGACCTTAATGCAGCCTTCCAGTACCTGAAGGGGGCTTATAAGAAAGATAGGGACAGACTTCTTTGTAGGGCCTGTAGTGACAGGACAGAGAGTAATGGTTTTAAAGTAAAAGAGGGGAGATTCAGATTAGATGTGAGGAAGACATTTTTTACAGTGAGGGTGGCGAAGCACTGGAACAGGTTGCCCAGAGGTTGTAGATGCCCCATCTCTGCAAACACTCAAGGTCAGATTGGATGGGGCTCTGAACAACCTGACCTAATAGAAATGTCCCTGGTCATTGCAGAGCGGTTGGACTAGATGGCCTTTAATGGTCCCTTCCAACCCAAACTATTCTATGAAGTTGTTTGATTGTGGCAGCAGTGTTTCTGTGCCAGGCTATTCCTGGTGCCCCCTTGCCTTTTAACGATTAGATGGTATGGAGAAGAATTAGTGAGCTTGTATGGCAATGCCAGGTGTCTCTTGTGGATGGGGAGCTCGTGAGCTGCTTCCAGCAGTGTGGTCTGGTTCTTGAGTGGTTTAGGATTGCTTCCTACACCTTGGCAATAGAAAATATGTTGGATTAATGTAATAGGATCACAGTGTAGTTCACCTTTCATTATCTAAGGTTGTGATAGGTCATAGTATTTTACAAAATGCGCAGAATGGCTAATGTAGGTGTTGTGAGGCACTCGAATATGAGAGAGACATAGAGCTTCAGGGCTGTTCCTTTTGACCCTTGAGGAGGTTTTTGCTGTCTTTGGTTTTGTTCAGGGTCAGATATCTTTTCCTTCATTTAATACAGAGAACAAAATGATTGAGTGGCCTTATGTTCAAAAGGTCCTACCATCAGCATATCACGTACCCTTACGAAGAGCGGGTAGAAGAGGGGACTGTTCAGAGCTTGGAAAAAGAATTTCAGACTTCATAATCTGTATGTTGTAAGGGGAAACATTATGCCAGTTGAACAGTTAATTTTGCCTGTTGTAACTCCTTTTTCATACTTGGAGATGATATGTGCTTTTCAGTATAAAAGCATTTATTTTAAAAGAAAAGTTATTTTAAATGAGAACTTTCTGTAAGGTTGTAAAGAAAATCTGAACATGTATTTGGAGTACTTGTTGCTGTACAGTCTGTGTTAGGGCAAAATAGAAGAGACTGACTTGATAGATTCTAGTTCCAAACTTCTATTAAAGAAGGAGAAATCTGTGTTTTGGCTATTTCTGATGTACAGTGTTTCCTGGTTGTGGTTTGTTCCCTGACCAATTCCTCACCATGTCTGATGAAATCTGCACTTTTACATCCTGTTGCACAGAAGCAACACCTGACATGTTCTGCTATTTTTTTTTCTTTGAAGTTCTCCAGCATAGTTTTGCTGAGATTGAGTTGCTGATTTGATCTTCTTGATTACTTCTTGAAAGTAATTTTGATCCTGAGAATTGTTCTTTAATTGTTCTTAAATCCATAAGTAATTTATGCTTTCGTGTAATAAATATCTATAAAAACCAAACCAACCAACCCCAAACTATAAAATATCCTCCCCACATTGATGTTCACAGATTATGCTTTTTTGAATCAATCTTTTGCTGAAAAGCTTTAGTGTTTGCTTAAATCAAGCTAACAGATGTCCCCAATGGCATTTCATGATTGGTACCTCTGTTACATTGGCAGAGATTTCAATCAGGTGGGCAATGTTTCTGCTAAGTGCTGTGGCTTAAATTAGCACAAGTCAAAAATTAGTAGTCTTTTCCAGTAGGCTTCTCTTTATCCTTCTGTCTCAAAAAACCTCTGAAGTAATGAGACAAACTCAAAATTTGTATATAAATTTATACACAAAAAGTTATAAACTGAAAATTTTGAGTAAAACAGAATGCGATGTGATTCAGTCTTCACTTTGAAGTAAGAAGGTAAAACATGACTCAACAGTGAATTTCATGATAGCAGAATTAATAAATTTTGTCATATCTAGGGAAGATTTAATTCTAGGTCAGATTCTTGTTTGTTCATTCTCTAAAAATATTTTTTTTCTTGCTGGAAAAAAGTAGTGCTTACATCTAATTACTAGGCTTAGAAACTCCATAAAAGAACTAACTTCAGTAGAATTGAAGGATGACTTTATTTACGTCAGGAGCAGAAGAGGAGGAATCTTTCCACAACTTGCCCAACAGTCTAAAACTCAGCTTATGGATTTTGTGCTCCCTCCCAACCCCTGGTATTGAATTTATGTTCAATTTTACACTGAAGATAACAGAAGGTATGCTTGTAGAGTTTATGATGCTGCTCTTTCTAGGAAGTCTATTGGTGTAATTAAACCACAGTTCAAGCCTTGAGAGTACGATAGTGCCTGTAGGATGTATCTGTTCTGGTTTCCTTTGGCACAGAGTGGAATGCTGTTCTACTTTACCTTCTGACTCCAGCTAATGAGATCCATCTGCTAATTCACAGTAGTTACCTGAATCTTGACAGGTCATAGTAATGGAGCTCAGAGTCACTCAGCTGGGAAATCCTTCATTCCCATGCAGGCCACCAAATCCTGCCACATTATTCTTCTCAAGTGTGTGCCTACTGTATAAAAAATTGTTTGTTTGTTTTTCCTCATGTTGTTATATGTGCATTTTTTTCCCATTCAGTGCATCTGGGTTTGGGTATTTTTTTTTTTCCTGGTCCCTCAGGATTTGCTAAATGTCAGTATCCAACTTGAACAGTTAGATCCCATCAAGTGCTTGGGTTAGAGCACATGTGGGATCATTAATTAGTCTGGCAACACTGACAGGGCTGGAAAGGGTGATGCTCAAGTTACCTGAGCTAGAATCAAAAAGGCCTATCACGTCTACGTTCCTTCAAATGCTTTGGCTTCTTTATATGTTACATTGTGGATGTTATTCTCTTTAAAAAGAAGCATTTTTTTTGAAGCACTCAGGAATACTTATTTTTAATATTTCTTAATGTACATTAAGATTTCTTTCCTAAATCATTCTTTTATGCCTTGGGGAATGGTGATTTCTTGGTAGGTAGTTATTTAAGTTATTTGTGTGAGTACTGTGTTTCAGACTGAGTATCTAGCAAATATCAATTATTTAATGGTTGCTGTGATGTATTTAAATAAAGTGAAGAGCTATGCAGAGAAGGCAGATTGCCAGCTACTTAAAAATGAAAACTGGGGTTTTGAATAGGAAATATTAGGCAAAATGAATAACAAATGTCACAATTTCTGACCACTTAAGTTAAAATTATCTATCTTTAAAGTGGTTTTGGAGATTAGAATGGGTCAGTCCTTTTGAATTGATTACCTGAATCCATTTAAAATTTGCTTAGTTTTCAGGTGAACAGATTTATTGTATGCTCACAGAATTTTTGCAGAAAGATACTGATCCTGGACTACTACTATGAAGGTCACAAATGCTGTTTCCAAATGTGGTTGTGGAGAAGGTTTTTTATTCTTACTTAAACTTTTTCCACCATATTTGACTATTGATACACTGTAGTGTGCTTCCATTATTATCAATTTCTTTGTAGCTCAGGCAAGCAAGAATACATTTTATAAGATGGCAGTGTTATGTGTCCCAGCCTTTGGGGGCTTAACTGTACAGTGTTACTCCTGAGAAACAGATGTGGTTGGTTTGTGTTGTGTATGGGATGGGGCTTTTTTTGTTTGTTTTGGTTTTTCCTGTTTTTTCCTTGCAAGTGTGTGAGTGAAAGTATGCCAGTTCCATCAAGTAAAGCCCAAATACTTGATTTTGAAACCAGGTTCCTGTAGTTTGAGGGGGCAGGCATGAGGACTGTAGTGTTACCCTATTTGACATAACTGGGATGATGGCTGTCACTTATTAAGTAGAGCTTTTTTGTTTAGTTTAGAAATTATGGAAGAAGAAATCTTTTACTCAATCTCATCTCAGATGTAAGGAAACTGATTACCTGAAGTAATTTTCCAAGTATTTTTAAATCTATGCTTCACCAGCACAGAAGATACAATAATCTTACATACAGAAAAAAATGTTTGCCTAATAGATACATCATGTGATATTCTAATATTATTTTTTTTCTTTAACAGGTATCTTTCAGATGAAGGAATTGAAGCTTGCATAAGTTCCTCTGAAAAAGTTAATACAAATGACATTATCCTAGTTGCTCTTAATGTAAGTTTTGATTGTGAAAACTTTTTTTCTGACTAATCATGCTAAAAATGTTATATCTAATGGCTCAAGTGTAGGTTTGTGCAGCTAAGTGTACCGTTGTTTGTGTGATTTATGTAAAGGACAGAGTATCTATCGCTCTCCTTTTGTATGAGTTGCAAATTTTATTTGGAAATAACACTTATTCCAACCTGTGAAACCTGGAGGAGAAAAAAGGACATAATTTGCAGTAGGAAAATATTCTTATATTTATGAAATGTAAATCTAAAGTCAAAGTACAAGCAGTAATAAAATCAGTCAGTGCTGTGTACTGACATGGGTATGAAATTGTAGAACAAAATATTAGTTTGTTGGGATGAATAAAACACCCTTACTTAGTTTGACTTCGGGACATCATGCTCCTTAAAGCGTATTCCTCAGAGAAAGTATTCCTCAGGTGTTGGTACAACATCTTTGTCAGTGACATGGACAGTGGGATGGAGTGCACCCTCAGCAGGTCTGCTGACGACACCAAGCTGTGTGGTGCAGTCGACACGCTGGAGGGGAGGGATGCCATCCAGAGGGACCTTGACACGCTTGTGAGGTGGGCCTGTGCAAGCCTCATGAGGTTCAGCAAGGCCAAGTGCAAGGTCCTGCATGTGGGTCAGCGCAATCCCAAGCACAACTATAGGCTGGGTGGGAAATGGATTGAAAGCAGCCCTGAGGAGAAGGACTTGGGGGTATTGACTGATGAGAAGCTCAACATGAGCCAGCAGTGTGCACTTGCAGCCCAGAAAGCCAACCATGTCCTGGGCTGNCCAGGTTGGATGGGGCTTTGGGTTTAGTGGAGGGTGTCCCCACCTGTAGCAGGTGGGTTGGAACTAGATGATCTTTGAGGTCCCTTCCAACCCAAACCATTCTATTCAAACTAATGGTGAATTTTCTTGTGATGTGTACGTATTTATGTAACTACAAATGAGTTTTTTGATTTACTGTAGAAATCTGGATTAGTAGTCATTATTCCTGCCAACAATAAATACAAAAATGTACAAGATAGGGAAACAACATGGAAGCAATAAACCTTAATACTTCTAGGGACTCAAGAAAAGTGTGCCTGTGAATTCCTGTTTTTCAGAATTCTAGTATATACATTGTTGGTAAACATTAGTAAGCCTGCTCCCTTTTAGTAACAATGAAAATAAGGCAGCTACTTAATCCATGTATTTTTTACTCGGTTTTAATTTATTCTATCAAAATCACGAGGGAGAGTTTTGAGAATTTTACATATTCTTTGTTTAAAACATCTCAGTCATCCATACTGAGCAGTTTTATAGCTTGTATGCACAGTATAGGGATTTATGTAAACTTTGTCCTTTGTAATAAGTATATGTAGTTCTAAGGGGAAAACCAATGTAGTAGACTGCTTAACAGAAAAGTATTCTTTCTTAATGAAATTGTAAATGAGACTTGTTAGGAATTATTTTTTCCATCTTCAAGATTCAGCCACTGTTATTTTAGGAAGATCCTCTGAAAAGAATATCCCCTGTGCTCCTTTCATTTATTCTTTGAAATATGTGTTCGATCACTTACATGTGTGCATGCACCAATTCATGTAGTGAATGTGAAAGGAAGTAAAGCAAAATTATAATGCAAAAATGCAAAGTGTAATGCAAAACATGCAGAGTGTAAGCATTTGGTTTCTGGGACTGTAGTAGCATGCCTATATGTATTTGGGAATGCATAACTGCTTTATTAGAAAACAAATAAAATACTTCAGAGTTGCTAGGTTTAACCTGCATGTAATTATATGCCGGAGCAAGTACTAGCATGATCATTTGTATATGTATGTGTTGTATTTGCAGTTTGTTTGATAGAAAATAAAAAATAAAATAAACCAGAAATGTTATGCAGGTACTCCAAATCTAGTTTTAATTGCTTATGGATATTTTTGTCATGAAGTCAGTTGTTTTGATGCCCAGAAGATTAAGCTGCCTGTTGAGTAAGTAGGGAATAGCAGTGTGGCTTGAATGACAGGATAACAGTGAATTTAGATTCCACTTCTTACAGATTCACAAATTCTTTTCTTGACCGCTAGAGACACATTTCAGGCAAAAGAAACCCAAGAAGTCAACTGACCTTTTCTTTTTTTGTCAATTACTAAAATAAGTATGAAATAGACATAAATGTACCTTCAGTCCTTCAAATATTTTTATTTTGGATATTAGTTTGTAAAAGTTGTGTCCCCTTCCTGCTGCTGTGATTGCAAAGCACCTTGCTGGGGACTTGTCAATTATATGGATATGGAATATGCCAAAACAGTTTATAGGAGCCTGTGTGCTATTCAGAGATAAACAACGGACAGATGACAGATCAGTTCCCTCAAGTGGGCTCAGATTGAAAACCTAATGTGCTTTCTTATCCCTATCTGTGGATATCTTGTGCAACAGAAAGTGGATTGAGCATTTATGAATACTCAGAGTAAATACACTAAAAGAGCATCTCTACAATTAGTTTTCTATTTGTAGGGTACCAATGTTTCTCGCTGAAAACCAGAATAAACCACTTGTTTTCAGTGTTGTAGATAGTAAAATATAGTGCTGCTCAGTTCTAGATGAGGGTGCTGAAACAATAGTCCCTTGGCATATATTAATGGCAAATTAGTGTACAAGTTCCAGTAGTAATTACATTTAGCCCTTCTTCTTCTGGAAGTGTTTATGATCATAATAAATAAGGAGGGTTTTCAGCTTCAGTACAGTAATCTGCACCAGTGTGTTCTATTTAAAAGAGCAGGCTTATTTCAGGCAGTGCAGTTTAGAAAGCAGGTGTTTTAGGCTGCACTGCTGTGCTTTTTTTTTTTCCTCCTTACTTAACACAGGTAAATGTACAAAAAAACTAATGTGTGAAGTTTAAAAAGTTTTTATTCCATTTCTTATTTTCACATGCTGCATCTTTTAGCCATCTGGTGCATCCTTTTGTCATGCATCACCCTGACTGATATGCTTGTCTGAACAGTGTTAGGTGAGGAAAGTGCTTTTGTGGAGATTTGTTCCTTTGATCATAGGAATTCTTTAGTTTAATGTTGTCAGTGGCCATGTTGCATAGTTGCTGAATAATGTTATGCAGCTGCCTACTTCACTTCCAAAAGAAGTAATCAGACATTTAAGTTAACAAGCATTTAATGGCAATATGATGTAAGCTTTTACTCCAGGTATAATTGCAAGAATCATCCCAACCTTTTATGAAGGATTTGTGCGTGTAAAAACACACAGACTAAAAACGCTTTTCTCTTAAGTGCCAGATGGAGAGCGAAGAAAGAAATTTACCTCTATTAAGCCTCTGTCTTATGTCTAATAATTAAACATTACTTAGTCATTTAGTTTTGAGTATTAAAAGCATTTTAATCATCTTTGAAAACGTACTTAAAACAAGACTATAACTTAATAAGCAAAAGGATTTCTTTTGTACATTCTTTTAGTTGTTGAATTTTTTTCATCATGTGCAGGCAGAGGATTTTTTTTTTAATAGTTTATAAATAGTTGGCATTATGGAAGAAATACCCTTTTTTTCCTATTTTATGATTTTTTTTTTTTCTCAGTACAGGATATTTTAGGTTAATATTCTCCTGTCTTCTGTATTAATTTCAGACAGATTTAAGAACGATTGGCAAGAAATTCCTCCCCAGTGACATCAATGGTGGAAAGGTGGAAAAGGTAGACAATATTTTTATTTCACTTTTTCTGTATTCTGTGACTTCTGTGTGATGACAGACTTCTATGCTGCATTACCCTGATTGTGTCATTATTTCACGTACAAAATAACCCAAAATTTGAGGATATTAGAGGATAAATATATGAACTCATTAGTTAATCCACTAGACTTCATAAAGAGAGGAGTCTTTTATTTCTCAACTTCAAAATGCTTAAATGAATAGGAACTATCCTGGCAACTTAATTTATTACTCAAAAATCATTTAACTTTCTTGATCTTGATATAATGTTAGAAGTTCATTTTTTCACCTCCTTTATTCTTACTAGGGCAACAAAGCAGGTTAGGAATAAAGCAAAGCAGCTCTATGATTACGTTACATAGTGATACAAGTTGATGCTGTGTTACTTGACTTACTGTTACACGTGATTATAGCTATACACTTTATGTAATTTTCCTGTCACTCTGTATCCTGTAGTTTATGTGGATAATCCATGTTAGATGGTATAACAGTTTATATGCTACAGAATAGTATTATACTTGAAACTTGGATGTGCTAGGTTTTTAACACATGTTGTACGTTTAGATAAAAGTTAAATTTGACCCTTTCAATCCTCCATTCCTGTTTTCTTCCTTACATGCAGTTAAGAGAGTGGATGAATGAAGGAATTTTATTTTAAACCTAGTAGTAGTTCTCAATTCAGATCATTATCCCTCACTTCCAAGTATTCACAGTCTATATCACTGATGTGAAAGTTCTAAGGAAACATTTTTCATTACTGTTGAAATTCAAATAGTGATAAATCAAGGTGGGTTTATTGTAAGAAGGCAAGATTGATGAGAGAGGCTGTTAAGAGCTGTTCAGATTTGTATTTTCTGCTGGTGCTATTGCAGCAGTCACCAGTCTATTTAGACAAACACTGGTTTCTACTAGACCAACAGCAGGAGCATTATTGTCAGATATGAAAAGCCTACTTGAGAGAGAGTGTATTGCAGGATCATAGTTTTTAACCAGGCAGCAGTCTGTGCATGCAATATGTTATTTATTAAACTAACTTTCTAGGAAAAGTTTTAACAACTTTATTTCTTATTACGTAGAATTTTTTCAGGTATTACTTAAAAAAATCAAGATAATATTTTATGAAACTGATTGCTTACGTGTTTAGGTTTCTGGATAACATGCTGCTCAAGGTACTTCAGTGCTTAAATAACTCTTCACCACCTAAAAGAATTTGATGTAGCTCATTCTTATATCTATGAATTTAATATTTTTCTTCCTCTTCAGTATCCTGTTTTTTGAAATATCGAAAACAAGCAAAATAATTTGCTTTTTATGGCATCTGATTTTGCACTGCTCATTTCTTGGTTGCTTAATTGGAGTGTTACCAAATTGTGCATTTCAGATCATGTAATATTCACAAGGTCCAAATGTATTTGGTTAAATGTAGTTCTCCAGAGTATTACGGTTGTATGTGTGGTAATGCTTGCCTTACTTAATTTTGCTGTTGAAACATGATTTCAGTTCAAAGTGACTTTAGTAGTATTGTTTTTTCAGAGTTTTGTGGCTTTATGGTAGGATTTATTTAGAGGTAGTTGTTCAGTTTTCATTTGTCACTTAAGAATATACCTAGTAACTTGTCCATTTCCTTCAGAGAGAATGTCTTTTAAATTTCTGTTGTCATTATGTAGTTCAAGTGGTCAATTTAAGGTAACAATGTCATTAATTTTGTAAATTTGATGGACATTAAATCTACTTAATGCTTTAAAATGTTTGCTTCTAGTTTAGCTGCTCAAGTCACCACTTGGGTTTTTCATATTTCTGAGCTGAAACTAGAGAAGGTGCGATTGTGCCATTTGTTTCCACAAAATGCAAAACCTCTGCACAAAACCGAGGGATATGTGTTTGAAAACTGTGGTGGTTAATGCTTTGGAATACCTGTGAGATAACAGCTTCCCTTTCATGGGAAAAACCTTCTGCACACACAAATACATCTATACTTTGTAAAACTGAACATCTCAGAAAATGAAAAGGTGGAAAAGGTAAGAGATATCTAGTTTAATTTTCAAGGATCCCTATTAAACTTGCTGCTCTCCCCTCAATGTATGTTCTACTTTGTGTTACTGTGTCGTTTTGAGGGTTCTCATTTTTGCTACTGGCAGTACAAACCAGTATGCATGTAGAATCCTAAATTAAAAAAAAAAAAAAAAAAGGAGAAAAAAAAAAAAAAAAAAACTGTAAGGAAATGGAGTTNAAAAAAAAAAAAAGAAAAACTGTTAGTGAATGGAGCTTGATAAAGTTCCGCATGGGATTGCCTTATAGTTGCCGAAGATGGGTAACTGGATAATAGGAGTGAATGCTGCAGGAATTCAGTAAAATTGAAACATCCTTAATGAAAGTTTGTTTGATTCAAGATATTTATGTTTCCCAGATTTTCAGGTATTTGAGAGAGATCCATGCTTACAGACTCCTTCAATTTTTAATGGTTAAAGAGTGAAAATACAGAGCAAAATGGTATTTTTTTCTCTTAAGTATTGACTCCTGACAACAGCAGCAGGAATTTTGAGAAGCTGGAGGAAACAGGCAGGACAGAAGAAAACTATGGCCCCTAATGGTCTTTGTTAAAGACAAAAGTTTGTTTAACAAATGGTACTTGTTAAATCTCAGGGTCTTACATACTGATAGTAGTATTGTTAAGGAGCCAAGATTTTTTACATGTGAACTTAGAGTAAAATTTAGTTTGATCTTACTTTAATCAACTCTCTTTTATTTGGATCATAATCTTAGAAAATTCTTCTTAAAAAACCCAAACCAAACACCTGCAAACCATTTGCTGGAGGAAGATAATCCTTCAGGTTTTGAAGAGAAGTCATGATTGCACAGAAGTCTGTTTGAGAAATGGCTTCTATTTATAGTTTTTAGCCCAGACTATTAGTTAGTGTACTTTGCTTTCTTAACTGTAGTGTTCCCTTTTTTTTTGAGTGACATAAAGCAAATCTGACTACTTAGTAAGTGCTGCTATTTAGCTTGCAATGTATACAAATATTTTATGTTACAGAAATATGTGCTTATAAAGGAGAGTATTTGCTTTATGCAAGTAAGGGATACAGTTGAGACAGGAGTGACTTCGTAATATAATCTCTCAGTAGAAAGTAGTCATTTGTGTTTCAGAAATGCTTCAGGAAACAAATTATATACTACTATTGTTCCTCTCATCCAAGAGTAGGATCAGTATTATTTATCTGTATCTTGAGAGCATATGATGTATTTCTGTCTTGCATAGAAAATAACTTTATTTTGTAGTATTAGTGCAATAGGCAAATATTTGCATAAAAGCTGTCAGAGTCCTGGTGTGAAACATGGTTATTCAACCATTATAGGTGGTTATCAACTGCCGTCATTAATACATAGAAATGTATTATTCACTCATTTATATCTGTGTTTTCTATGGATTAAAAAAAAATAAATCAATATTACCAGCATTAACCACAAGATGGCCACATTTGCATAGGATTTGAAAAAGCTGAACCCTCCCATTTCCATCTAGATGACTATATACCATAAATATCTGTTAAGTATATTTAATAGAATAAAAATGCAAAGACTACTATAAAGCTATGATGTTTAATATAGTAATGATGTTAGGTTTAAGGCATAACTGGTTTTGAGTATTTATGTTCCATTACAATGGAAACATTCAGTCCAGAAGAAGCATTCAGAAGGGATTTCAGGATTTTGTTTCTGAGCTGAGAGATGCTTTCTGAGTACCAACAGATTGATGGTAAGCAGTTAAAACATAAGTTGCCAGTGATTCTAATTCCTGTTTAAGGTTACTTATGTGCGTCTCAATTTCTCTCTCATTATGTTAATACAACTGACGGTGCTTTGTTGCCTTTCAGTGTCTCTTTGATTGTGGATTTTGGTTTCCTACAGGCTTTTGCTTTGTTTTTTCTCCTTAAAAAAAGAGATTATCAGATTTGCTCTTCCAATTACAACTAATCTGCATTTAAAAAAAAACAAAACTCCTCCAGTCCTGAGGCCTTTCTTATCCAGTGAGAGGGATTGCTACATCAGATCTCCTGATGTAATGGCATTTGAAACTGTATGTCAAAAGTAATCCTACATATTTTTAGTTGTTTGTTTTGTTTTTTCCAATTGAGATGATTTGGACGAGACAATGTGTGCAGTAATGCTGACAGATCAAAGTGCATCATAATGTTTTTAGAAACAACTGTTTGGCAGCCTTAGGTAAGCTGTGGGCCTTGAGCTCTTCACCTTGATCGGTGTTTTGATTGAGTTCTTAGCTCCTAATGCCTATTTCAGGAGCTCTTAAAAAGACATGTTTACTTCCCTATTTTTAAGAAAAATTATATAATGTTAGATATAAGAAGTTAAATCTTTGTGAGAGGGTGACTAGTTTTTGGTTTCAGACCAGTTTGTGTTCACACAATGCCTCTAGGAAGACAGTGCAGTAACAGTTTGGAAAAGAGTAAAATATAGTCTAGTTGCTAAAACTTGTTGAAAATTATTGGTGGATAAGGGAACAGCAACTGATGTCATCGAGCTGGACTTGTGCAAAACATTTGATGCTGTCCTGTATGATGTCCTTGTCTCTAAATTGGAGAGACATGGATTTGATGGATGGACCACTCGGTGGATAAGGAATTGACTGGATGGTTGTGCTCAGGGTCGCAGTCAATGACTCAATGTCCAAGTGGAGACTAGTGACGAGTGGCATCCTCAGGGGATGGTACTGGGACCAAACTGTTTAACATCTTTGTCGGTGACATGGACAGTGGGATTGAGCGCACCCTCAGCAAGTTTGCCGACGACAAGCTGTGTGGTGCAATTGACATGCTGAAGGGAAGGGATGCCATCCAGAGGGCCCTTGACAGGCTTGAGGGGTGGGCCTGTGTAAACCTCACAAGGTTTAACAAGGCCAAGTGCAAGGTCCTGCACATGGTTCAGGGCAATTCGCAGCACAGCTACAGGCTGGGCGGAAAATGGATTGAGAGCAGCCCTGAGGAGAAGGACTTGGTGGATGATAAGCTCAATAATGCGTCCTTGCAGCCCAGAAAGCCAACTGTATCCTGGGCTGCATCAAAAGAAGTGTGACCAGCAGGTTGAGGGAGGTGATTCTGCCCCTCTATTCCACTTTGGGGAGACTCCACCTGGAGTACTGTGTCCAGCTCTGGGGCCCCCAGCATAAGAAGGACATGGAGCTGCTGGAGTGAGTCCAGAGGATGGCCATGAAGATGATCAGGGGGCTGGAGCACCCCTCCTATGAGGAAAGGCTGAGAGAGTTGGGATTGTGCAGCCTGGAGAGGAGAAGGCTGTGGGGAGACCTTATTGCAGCCTTTCAGTACCTAAAGGGGGCCTGCAAGAAATCTGGAGAGGAACTGTTTACAACGGCATGGAATGATGGGACAGGGGATAACCATTATAAACTGAAAGAAGGGAGGTTTAGATTAGGTGTTAGGAAGAAATTCCTTGCTATGGGGGTGGTGAGGCACTAGAACAGGTTGCCCAGAGAAGCTGTGGATCCCCCCTCCGCGGAAGGGTTCAAGGCCAGGTTGGATGGGGCTTTGGGCAACGTGATCTAGTGGAGGGTGTCCCTGCCCATGGCAGGGGGGTTGGAACTAGGTGATAATCTTTAAGGTCCCTTCCAACCCAAACCATTGTATCATTCTATGGTTATTAGCCAGCTGTTGTTCATTGTTTGAAATTTTATATCTGTAACTTAAGGATCTGAAGAGATTAATGTATTACATTTTCTGCCTTGATCATATTGGCAAGTATGCTTCTAGATATTTTGTCACCTTAGCTTGATCTGGAGCATCTCCTTTCATTCTAAGAATGGCAGTGATGGTTTAATCCCTAGTTGTGAGCAGTAATGTCTTAATTGGCAGACACTGAGGCTGTTTGAAGAGCACTGATAGAAAATATTTTTACTGACTTTCGGGATTTGCTGGAAAGGCTATTGATTTGTTGGAGTTAGAGATAATATTTCCAACTGTTGATCTGTTAGTCTCCTCCAGTCAGTGGGTGTAAATATTTCAGTATTATTTTTTTTTCTGAACATGGTGTGATATAAGTACTTAGATTCACTTCTTCGTATTGAAGAAGCCTATAAGCTAACTGTACAAGTGAATGACACTTTAATTACTTTAAACTGTGTTCAGAAAGACCTGAGTATATATATCATATAGATAATGTGGATATTTATTTTGGTGGGGTTTTTTGGGTAGGGTTTTCTTGTTTTTGTTTTTTTCCTTTCCAAGAGTCATGTGTGTTCTTGAATTAATATCTGATAGGTTTTTGTGGATAAAAAGGAAGGAGTGGATGTGGTATGTATCAATGACTTTTTATTAAGCTTCCATTTCCAGTCAGTCCTCTTATGCCTCTTTCTGCTGTTACAAATTTCAGATGCTGACTTATCCAGCAGTTTTACCATAAGTTAATGCAAAACCTACAGTCTAGATATTATGATGCCATTATATAGTATAATATATTATTATTATATTTTTTACCTTGAAAAAGTAAACAGACCATTAATTATGGGATTAAGGAAGGATAAAGCTTGTCTTCATTCCATGACTCATTTAGCCTAGTACTTTTATTTGCATCCCTTACATAATTACTGAAAGCTGTTTATACTACTACTACGGCACATAAAACAATTTCTTTATTTTTCTACTTGTTTCTTTTCTTCTAGTTTTTTTTTTTTTTAATTAATGTCATCTGAGCCACTTTTCATAGCATTCCAGCCTTAACATGTGTGCAGTTGCTTGCCCAGTTTGTAAGTACTTCTGGAGAGAAGCAAGCTACAACTGTACTATTTGGACCTTAAGAATGAAGGCATTACCTAAATAATGTGAGATTGTATACAAGAAAACAGTCACAGGATCACAGAGTGGTTGTGATTGGAAGGGTCCTGATGAGGTCATCCAGTTCAATGCCCCTGCTCAAGCAAGGCCACCTAGAGTCAGGTGCCCAGGACCATGTCCAGATCTCTTTCCAGTATCTTATAAGATGGAGATTCTACAACCTCCCTGGTGGCCTGTTCCAGTGCTCAATCACCTGCAAAGTAAAAAAGTGTTTCCTGATATTCAGACACAGCCTTCTGTGTTTCAGTTTGTGCCCACTGTCATTCTCCAGGCTTAACAGTCACAGTTCTCTCAGCCTGTCCTCACAGGAGAGATGTTCCAGTCTCTTAATCATCTCTGTGGCCTTTTCTGCCCGTTCTTGGTGTTCATCCTGTAGTAAGTTTGGTCTTTTCCATGAGATCTATGGAAAGGTTAGACTTGATGGGCCATTGAGTTACACTACAGTGGCCCATCAGTCAGTTCTGGACTTTGCTACTGTCTCCATTATGGGCTGGTTTTGGGGTTTCTATATTTGTATATTTAAGTTATTACTTTTTCCTCCTCTCATCTGTCTTGTATGCTCAATAGCCATTTACCAGGTATCTTTACAAAATACGTATCCTTTCATTCCAGATATTGTTACAGCTTTGTCAAATTGCAGTGCCTTCTTTTCAAAGGGTAGAGGTTGTAGCAGTCTCAAAAAAGAGAACTTGCTTTAATCACAAGCCAAACATATATTGTCCATTTTTAGACACAAATTGATCTAGCTGAGGTTTTGAAATGTTTTCTCTTTCTTCCCCTTCGGGGGTGGGGGGTGGGGGGGGGACCTCCTCTGTGATGAAGAAAGTGTCTGATACACTCAGCATTACTGTATAATGTGTTCAAAGTGTTAGCAAGGGAACTGAAAGCTATGTTTTTATAATGGAAAGCAACTCGCAACCTTAACAGTGGGGATATAACCAGTCCTACAACTTAAGATACTTGATAATTTACTAGAAATTTTTGCTGAGACAAAAATTGTCTCACCTTTTTGTATATGACATTCAGCACCTGAGTGCTGAAGAGGTTTCAGATTGGCTGACTCTTTGATTAACCATGTAAGTGTACCCGTTGACCAAAACTGATTTGATTTTTATTTATTTATTATACTGTTTTTTTCCTGTCTTGGTTGTCACAATGGCACTTTAAAATAGTCCACTCAAGTACTGGCGTAGGTCTTCTGGATTCACCTGGAATCCTGTGGTGGTTGTCCTTGTTCTGTGGGAAGACTGACTTTCTTTTCTCCTGTCACTATGGGCTTGTTCTGTGTGATGAGAGGGGAAATGAGCTGAACTGGGACTGGGAGATGGGGATGCTCTAAGGTCCTGATTAACACTACAATTACTTTCATTGACTTAATGTGGTGTGTAGCTGAGAAAACTACACACTTCCATTCCTCATGTGCACCTGTTTTTTGAAGTGACATGTAACTTAAATTTGCCAAAAGAAGCAGCCGCTATTGTCCTAGCTCAAATAAATGTGCAGCTCTGCTTTATTGTAGTGTATGCTTGACACTGAGATACAAAACCCTGAACATATTGGCATATATATCCATAGTTAGTCTAGCCCTCATTTCTTTGCGCTCCAGATTTTTAAGGGATCTACTAAACAGTTGTTTAAAACCAAAAGCAAGTACCTAGAACTAGAATTTGCTCATTTGTGAAAGAAATTGCCGTCATAGTAAAGCTACTGTTTAGCTGAGTGACAAACCTAGTTGTGGTGAACTAGAAATGCTTCTCAGTTGCCTAGTGATTATTCATCTTTACTTTGAAAGCACTGTATAATGGTAAAAACTGTTAATGTTAATTTATGACACGTATAGACTTGTGTTGAAGTAACCCATGAATGTGGCACTGTGATTCATTCAGTACTGTAGAAGGAATCTTTTTTTGTTTGTGTGGCTGCTTTGCTGTAGTTGACTGATAGAGGAGGGGAACTTGTTTTCATACTATAAATTAGATTTTCAACAGAAGCAAAACTGGATGTAAAGGGAAAAAAAATTCCATTTGTATGCAAAACAGAATTGGTCTTTTAATTGTTACTGAAAGAAACAAGGTTCAGTCAGCAGTTCAGTCAGTTGTTCTTATTTATGCTCTTTTATTCAAATATTCAGTATTGAAGAAAAAAGATGTGAAAGCTTCAAGTTACAGCAGATTCCAAATAGAAAACAACTTCAGCTTTTGAGAAATCCTCCATCCTAAATACTGTATTTTCCATGGTTTGATTTGAAGTCATGAACAATGCAGGTGCCTTCTAATGTCAAAATTATTTGAAAGTGTCAAGAATAGGAAAATTACATAGAAAGTTTATATTACTTGCTGTTGTCTCAAGATTGAAAGCTGGAGAGAGACTTTTTACAAGGGCATCTAGTGATAGGATGAAGGGTAATGGTTTTAAACTAAAAGAGGGTATATTTAGATTAGATATTAGGAAGAAATTACTTACTATGGGAGTAGTGAGGCACTGGCACAGGTTGCCCAGAGAGGTTGTGGATGCCCCTTCCCTGGAAGTGTTCAAGGCCAGGCTGGATGGGGCTTTGGGCAACCTGGTCTAGTGGAGGGGGTCCCTGCCCATGGCAGGGGGGTTGGAACTAGATGGTCTTTGCGGTCCCTTACAACCCAAACCATTCGATGATTCTATGATCACAAAACCATTTAAGAAGTGAAGTCTGTAGGGTGCTGCTTTTGCTTCTTTACTGTTTTCTTCCTCTTAGTACAATTTTGTGCTTTTTCGGTGTTCCAAAGAATTTTCTGTTCTTTTTTTGTTTTCACCCTAAATAAAGTTCCTGTTTATTAATCTTCTAATTTATCTAGTTTCACTGCTGCTGTTCTTTTGTTTATTCATTTCTCTTTTCTTTGCATATATATTTACCTCCTGGTCACCCGCTCTCGTTTTGTGTTCTTCTGGGCTACCCATTCTGTTTCTCACAGAAACAGAAGAAGCTGATAAAATGTGCACTTTTTCATGCTTTCTGCTGTCTCTTAGGTGCTAGGGATCAGTTGAGTGGTAACAGATTATTAATTTGTATTTCTCAGAGGGATCAGGATGACTGTGTACTTCATCACTGAAATGTAATGTGATGAAGTGGTTTGGTTGGTTGGTTTTGGCTTTTTGTGTGGTTTTTGTTGTTGTTGTTGTTGTTTTTTAACATAAACTGTGATGTGTGTCACAGGATATGTTGCATTTTTAGGTAACTAACAGATAGTGATGTCCCTTGAGGTTGTTATGTTCCAATTGCACCTCTATTTGAAGAAGCTGTGTTTCCCGTTAGTGTTTATGAAGTGGTTGTACTTGAAATGTCCTATTGATACAACCAGATAATCTTCAAAGCTGGTTGTTTGTTTCTTTAGAACATTTTGTCAATGACACCCTGCAATACAGCATGTGAAATCTTATCTGGACTCCATACTATGTTGGAAGTGACAATATTTGTGGTTTTGTTTGACACCCCCCCATCACCTCTTTTAATTCACTTCTTTTGCATAATTGGTATTGCAGAGATGTATGAAGCATAACAACTGTTTCTCTGAAAAAGCCATTTTTATCATGCTTTAGAACGTATAGTACATGAGTGATAGAAATTGAACATGACTGCCTGATCAAATTACACTTTCCTTTGCCTGGAGGCATCTGTTAGTGTGTCTGTATATTACAATGTATTTGCTTCATGGTGTTAACAGTTTTGTCTTTTCTGTTTTGCATATATAGCTGGAAGGGCCATGTGTTCTGCAAATACAGAAAATACGCAATGTTGCTGCACCAAAGGATAATGAAGAATCTCAGGCTGCTCCTAGAATGTTACGTTTACAGATGACTGATGGACACACAAGCTGCATAGCTATAGAATACAGTAACATGTCAAAAATAAGGTGAACAACTTTCTTTTCAAAGTTTTGCTTTGATACTTAAATGACCTTAAAATAATGGAAGTGTCTTTAGTAATATGTGGAAAAATTCCTTGACAAAACAGGTTTCCCTCTCAGATTTTGTATGTAAAGGAGAACCTTAAATTCAGCATGCAAAGGGGTATATTAATGTGATTTACAATACCATTTATGCTGAAGTACATAATGGAAGAAAGTGGATTTTTGCAGCCATCTGCTGAGTTGGAGTTTACACAGCACACAGTGCTTTGAGTGTGTGCAATCTTGAGTCAAATTCCCAGTTTTTAGTAGTAGCAGATCTTTTGTCTGACTTCGGTAGCAGGAATATCACAGGCCTGACGCTGCTTGACCATGGGCAAGGCTTTAACTTGGATTGAATTAGTAAATGATTCTTCAGTTAAAAATGAAGGGTAAGAGAACTAATTACTGTTGAATGTGGTGATTTTTTGTGTGTTTGATTATGAAGATACTGAAAATCATCTCTAGTATTTAGTATCTAGAGTCATGCTGTGCTTTGCTCTTCACTCCAGTTCAGACTACTTTGATTTTAAAAAATCTTCCTCTCTCTTCCTCTGCTAGCTGCAACAGTTAAATATAGATATATACTTCCATTTTTAAATGTCATATTTTACAGTTAAACTGCTCCTTCTGAGCAGGAGCCAGCTTGCAGATTAAAGTGATGCTGTCTTAAAAGGTAGAACATTTAATGATATTTTAATTTTAGCTTGAGCCAGCAGAACTTGGAATATCATATTCCAACATGAATGTAAAGAGAACAGAAAAGGAAGGCAAACAGGCTCCTGCATAAGTAGTTTCCAGATCACAAAATATTTGAAGAGCAACACCCAATAGAAGACATAATTTGAAAATTTTAGATAAAAAAATCTCAAAAATGTCAGAGAACTCATCACTGTAGTAATGATGTGAGCTCTTCTGTTCAAGTAACGTTGTATGAAAATTTGTGTTGTATATAGTTGTTTCAGGGTTGAAGTTGGACTATTAACCTGGAATAATATGCTATTTCAGTACATAGAATTTCTTTAATAAATAAACTCCCTCCACAGTTTTCTTTTAAATTCGAAGTGCTACATTGGCTTTCCATTTACCCCTCCCCCCCTTTTAATAACTTCAGTTTTTTGCCATATTTCTTTCATGTCTTGATTTTTTTTCTGATGCCGTTTTCTTTGCTTTTATCAGAACAATACCGAAAATCCATTAATATTACTAAGGTTAATGCCACTAGGGCTGAAATTGGCTGACTCCACTGTGAATGTCCCTCACTGTGTGGTATGGTTCTATGATTGCAACAATAACTTCAGCATATTTTAAAGAGATTATTGTCACTCATTTGAAATGTTATAACTGACTGTGTCCTGTTTCTCACAAGAAAAATCATAGTTTCCAGATTGTGCTTCTTGTCATAACTGAAAGATATGACAAGAGATGCATGATTCTTTTATGCATCTGTTGTTTTTCATAGAGTAGATTCACATGAAAAGAAGGTGAGGTACCTCCTTGTGGGAGTTGACCACAGAGAGCATCCATATGTTTTTAAATGGTAGAGTAATGAGAGAAAAAGCAGTACAAGATGTATGTTTTTTATATTTATTCTGGTACAGTCCCGGCTGTTAGTAATGTATAGAAAGCTTCTTTTTTTAACAGCTCTTTGTTTTTTTTTCCTGAGTTAAATGTCTAAAACAGATGATTAACCATCTGGAGATCCTCTATTAACTGTATATGTTTCCTAGGATGAGGAACTTAGATAACTGACTTTGAGACATCTTCTGTTAGTCTAAACAAATCACATCCTTAGTTTGGTATTGTTAAATTGGATTTTAACCAAACAGACAATTTGCAAACATTCATCTCTGTTAGAATCTAATTTGCAATATGGCATTTTTGTGTAATGAATGGGAAGCATTCCAATAAAACTATTGAAAAGTTCTGTGCGTACTGAAGGAATTATTGCAAAGGTTTTTGATGCTAATTTTTATTATGAAATATGACAATAGTAGAAGTATAATAAGAGTAGAATTTTATATGGTTTTGCTGGCAGAATAT
Source organism: Aramus guarauna (assembly GCA_013400195.1). NCBI lineage: Eukaryota > Metazoa > Chordata > Aves > Gruiformes > Aramidae > Aramus > Aramus guarauna. The sequence goes on along the minus strand of VXBL01003752.1, from coordinate 183,955 downwards.
TAATAAAGGTATTTGAAATATTTGGCTTTGTTTCTACTTCTAGCCTGAACACTCCACCTGGAACAAAAATTAAGCTTTCAGGAATTGTTGAAGTAAGAAATGGATTCTTGCTGTTGGATGACAGTAATACAGCAGTTCTCGGAGGTGAAGTGGAGCATCTTATAGAAAAGTGGGAATTACAAAGGGTGAGGTAACACCACTTGAAATACTTGTCTTACAGGATGCATATTACATTTAATGACATCAAGTTTAATATGTTGAAAGTAAACTTTCATATGATAAGCTTTTAGAACTTCACTGTCCAATATTTTCAGGGATGCAGCCAAATATACGTAAATATTACATCTAATCACAGAATGGTAGGGGTTGGAAGGGTCCTCTGGATATGATCTAGTCCAACCCCCCCGCTAAAGCAGGTTCACCTAGAACAGGTTTTACAGGATGGCATCCAGGTGGGTTTCGAGTATCTCCAGAGAAGGAGACTCCACAACCTCTCCGGGCAACCTGTTTCAGTGCCCGGTCACTCTCAAAGTGAAGAAGTTTTTCCTCATACTGAGATGGAACTTCCTGTGTTCTAGTTTGTGCCCATTGCCCCTTGTCCTGTCGCTGGGCACCATTGAAAAGAGTCTGGCCCCATCCTCTTGACATCCACCCTTTAGGTATTTATAAGCATTGATGAGATGCCCTCTCAGTCTTCTCTTCTCCAGGCTAAACAGACCCAGCCCCCTCAGCCTTTCTTCATAAAAGAGAGATGCTTCAGTCCCCTCATCATCTTTGTAGCCCTCCCCTGGACTCTCCCCAGTAGTTCCCTGTCTGTCTTGAACTGGGGAGCCCAGAACTGGACACAATATACTTCCCAGATGTGGCCTCACCAGGGCAGAGTAGAGGGGGAGGATAACCTCCCTCAACCTGCTGGCCATGCTCTTCTTAATGCATCCTGGGATACCATTTGCCTTCTTGGCCACAAGGGTGCACTGCTGGCTCATGGAGAGCTTGTTGTTGACCAGGACTCCCAGGTCCTTCTCCACAGTGCTGCTTCCCAGCAGGTCAACCCCTAAGCTGTACTGGTGCATGGGGTTTTCTCCCTAGGTGCAGGACCCTACACTTGCCCTTGTTGAACTTCATTAGGTTCCTTTCTGCCCAATTCAGTAGCCTGTCCAGGTCTTGCTGAATGGCAGCGCAGCTTTTGGGTGTGTCAGTCACTCCTCCCAGTTTTGTATCGTCAGCAAACTTGTTTCGGGTACACTCCATCCCCTCGTCCAGGTCATTGATGAACGTGTTGAATAAGACTGGACCCAGTACTGACCCTTGTGGCACACCACTAGATACAAGACCTCCAACTAGACTCTGCGCTGCTTATCACAACCCTCTGGGCTCTGCTGTTCAGACAGTTCTTAACCCACCTTGCTGTCCACTCATCCAACCCACACTTCCTAAGCTTACCTGTGAGGATGTTATAAGAGATGATGTCAAAAAGCCTTACTGAAGTCAAGGTACACAACATCCACTGCTCTCCCTTCACTCACCCAGCCAGTCATGCCATTGCAGAAGCCTATCAGATTGATTAGGCATGATTTCCCCTTGGTGAATCATGCTGACCATTCCTAATAACCTTGTTCTCCTCCACATGCTTATTGATGACCCATGGAATGAGCTGTTCCATTGCCTTTCCAGGGAAGGTGGTGAGGCTCATTGGCCTGTAGTTTCCTGCATCCTCCTTCGTGCTCTTTTTGAAGACCAGAGTGACACTGGCTTTCCTCTAGTCCTCAGGCACCTCTCCTGTTCTCCATGACCTTTCAAAGATGATGGAGAGTGGCAATAACATTTGCCAGCTCCCTCAGCACTTCTGGGTGCATCCCATCGGTGCCCATGGGTTTGTGAATGTTGTTTGCCTAAGTGATCTCTAACCAGATGCTCCTCAACTGAGGGAAGGTGGGTCTTTCTCCAGACTTTCTCTCTTATCTCCAGGGTCTGGGATTCCTGAGGGCTGGCCTTGGCAGTAAAGACTGAAGCAAAGAAGGCATTCAGTAACTCCACCTTCTGTGTATCCTTCATCACCAGGGCACCCACCCTGTTGCAAATGAAGAAATCATAAGTGATCTTTGCATGGGAACTGATGCCTTTTTTCAGTCTGCAATGATTGAAAATGTTAATCAAATGTATTAAGTTTATTTCACTGCAGTTATGGGTGGTTGCTTTCCTAAACAGTGTGTTTAGTACCAAAATATTATAGAATTATGCCTTTTACAATTACCATCTGCAGACTATATTTTTGAGGCAAAGAATATTAGTAAGTGTATAGAAGGCATTGAAGTTGGTAACCTTAAGTATGAATTCTGTATTGCAGATTTCAGTATTGCTTAGGTAAATTTGTGATTAGAAAAACAAATTTGGAAGTTCTAAAATCTTTCAACAAGCCATAATTGCTTGTAAACCCCTTTCCTTCATTTTAGCCTGGTTCCTGTCCCAGTAGAATAAAAGTTGCCACAGGATGACTTTTTTCATTCATTTTCTCACAAACAAGTGGAAGTTCCAAGGGCAGAAAGTTGTGATCCTGCTATAAACACTCCCAAATGCTTTCCAGATCAACTATCACTACTACTACTATGCATACATCTCTCTCTACTTTTACATGTACGTCTCTGAAACAGACTAGCAGCTTATTAACGTGATGGTAATTTCTGTGTAAAGTACTTCTTTTATTGTTGCTGATGCTAAGTTTGGCATGGCAATTTTTGTTAGGACTAGCCTTTTTTGATGTTGGTTTGCTTTTTATTGCTTTAGGACAGGCTGAGAGATTTAGGATTGTTCCACCTGTAGAAAAGAAGGCTCCGGGGAGATCTAGTTGCAGCTTACCAGTATCCGAAGGGGGCCTACAGGAAAGGTGGTGAGGGACTGTTTATCAGGGAGTGTAGTATTAGGACAAGGGGTAATGGCCTTAAGCTGAAGGAGGGTCGATTTAGAGTAGATGTTAGAAAGAAATTCTTTACTGTGAGGGTGGTGAGGCACTGGAACAGGTTGCCCAGAGAGATTGTGGAGGCCCCCTCCCTGGCAGTGTTCAAGGCCAGGCTGGATGGGGCTTTGGGCAATCTGGTCTAGTGAAGGGTGTCCCTGCCCATGGCAGGGGGATTGGAACTAGATGATCTTTGAGGTCCCTTCCAACCCAAACCATTCTATGATTCTGTGATTCTATGATTTGAGCAAACTGGGCCAAAATTTATCTGAACATTTGAGTTACGCGTTGTCTGCTCTAGTAGATTCAGTTTGGCATCCTTTTTGTGTTTTTATAGTTGAAAATAGTTTTTTAAAAACATTCCTGTTTTTAAATGAGGCTGCCTTTTGATTAACAAGAAGGGTCTGGGGCCAACAGCAGAAGCATCTCATTTTATTGGTTTTATTTATATTTAGGATAAAGTCTTGTGAGTTCTCTCCAGTTAAAAAAGTTTTAAGATTGTTGGGGATGGGAGAGAGACACATAGAACTAATGCGTTCTTAAGAATGCCATCTCATTGGTAACAGAGGAGTCAATAGAATCGGTTAGCTTTATTGGTGATATTTTGGACAGTCTGTTTTCATGTTTCTTCTATGTGGACTTTAACAAATACATGTTGCTTTATAAATATTAATTTGTTTTTTGAGGTCAGTGTCAAGAGATAACTTGGAACACATTCTGTTTACAAGAAAACAAAACATTTAATAACCATAGGTGTGCCGCTGACTACAACTTTCAGCACTTGTTGTTAGCCGGTTCTGTTGACTTTTATGTGATGTGTTTAAAAGAGAGGTAACTAAGTTTTCACTGATACACTCTGGTAAGCTGAAGTATAGAAAGTTAACTATTGCCTATTGCTATGCCCTCAATTCTCCATCTTGCAGTTTGCCAGATTATCATTTTCGTTTTCTTCTTGACTAGCTCACAGCACATGATCAGGTTCCCAGCATGAATGTGGCCATGTCAGAAAAGCTGTGGGTGACAAGAAATCAGTTTGGACAGGTGAACCATGACCACTGGAAATCGTAGTTCCAGTTCTATATCTGGACTGACAGCTAGACAGATAGGGCTCAAACAAGTCTATAGAAGCCAGATGCTACTTTGATAGCAGTTCCCGCATGAACTCGATGTTTCTGTCCTGTTCAGAAATCTTTACAGAAGACAACAGTTGACAAATAAGCAAGATTGTCAACTCAAAGATATCTGAGCGAGGACATTGCCATTCCTTGTCTAATCTTGCTGCTGAAACTTAAATGAAATGCCGAACTGTGTTTGCATAAAAAGATAGAAAACTTGTATTTGTGTGACTATTTCAAGTTACTTGTTCTGAAGCCAGTTTTTTTCTCTCTACTACAATGTCTGAGGTGTTAATTGAGCTTCTTGCATAGATAAGTTTCTCTTCTATTTATTAAAAAAGTGCTATTAAGTCAAATAATATTACAAAACTTTAGAATTTAAGTTGTTTATCCAGTCTTAAGTTATTACCCTTGTACCTGTCTGTCAGCTTCTAGTTGCATAGTTGCATTACTGTTTTGTTCTACTCAGAATGATGTTTGAAATTGCTTTCAGGAGGAATCAAGTTTTAGTAATGAAAGACTCTCACTACAAATACAGTGTATGTGCAATGAATGCAATGTTATCACACTGCAAATATAGTTCATGCAGAATAAATGTATTTGTTGTAGCATTCAATTTTATTGTAAGGTAATTCTTGCCTAGAAATTTCCACTTTTTTTTTTTTTTTTAAGTGTCACTGTTTAAGTGACAGAAAATAAATAAGGAAGGAGTAAATGAGAACGTTACTGTGCGATCTTTTTTCTAGACTATTTGGAAATATGAAGTAGTGTGTCATGAACTTACTTAGGGGAGAATACAATTCCAAATAATCATTGCTTGACAGTGTTCCCAGTGTTCTGGTGGTGACTGGTGGTTCACCTTTTTGGTGAAGGTGAGGCTAAGTATTGAGGTTACCTGATGGCAAAAGGGAGTAGTTTGATATCTTCTTCAGAATTGATGTTAGAAAGAAGTGTGAGGGGATAATCCAGTCTTGTATTGTAAGCCTTTGTTTCTGAAGAGATTCCCTGGGAAATATTTTTTAATGTCACAATCCAAATACAGCAGAAGGGGTAAAAGGCACACTAAATGTATTTATCTCAAAGTTTATGGTAAGTCATAGTTACTGCTGTGCTACTATTTAAAAATAGTGTTCTTGTTAACCAGTTTGCTTTTTATTCGGTGCAAAGTGAAACTTAACTTCAAAGCAGTTGTTCTCAGCAGACAGAGCTAGCGGAGAAGAAAGTGTCAAGGCTAATATTTACCATTAGACAGAGTTCTTTCATTCTGGATAACAATTTTATGCAATTGATTGTTAAGATCCAAATTCCATGTAGCTAAATGTTAGTAAATATGAAGTCAATTTTTAAATGCTTTTTTGCTATTTACCAAACTACATGCTCGAGCAATGGTTTGGAATAGTCTTTTTCTTGTAGGTTTTTCCTTGGTTCTGGTTTGGCAAAGAAAAAAAAAAGTGTGACCTTAACTTTAAGCATGTTCTTCCTGATTATAGGACATGAGGAATTAATTAACTATGATCAAATACTCGAGTTCTTAGGCTATCATATAAATATTTTTATTATAGTTTGATTCAGTGCTGAAGTTCATTCCAGAATTGCCTACATTTCTCTAGGTACAAACAAACAAAAATAAATAAATGTGTAGGGTTTATTGGACCTAGAGTGCCTACCTTGGGGAAGTGAAGTGACTTGGCCATGAAATGACTTGTACTGTGCCGCTTCAGTTAATAGCTATGGGAAGGTATGAGTGTGCTACAGTAATCAGCCCCCGGCTAGCTCGTAATTTTAAGGCAGCGCTTTAAGTGAACTGATTGAAACTAAAGCAGAAAAATTTTATGATTTCTGCACTTCGAAGTGCTTTGTTTTGAATAATTTATGGAATACTTTATCAGTGTGTTTTGCTCTAAGGCATGAGGAAAAAGATTTTTACATTTTTTTTTTTTTCCTCACCCTTGAAAGGAATTAATAATCATAAATGATTTAGGAAATGGTCTTTGGTTCCTGAATAAAAGTAGTTAACTTTAAAAGAGTGGACCAAAAGTTTAGATTTGGTTACTAGCCACATTAATATCTTACTTTAAGAAATTATTTGATAGTATAATGGCTTAAAGCATATTCATGTTTATACTACAGTTCTCACATGATGGAATTAAATCAATTTATATCAGGGTAACAAATATACAGGTAAATGTCCTATATAGCCTTAAGTGATTAAAACTTTCTCTGCCAATGAGGAGTAATAAATTATATATGTAATCATGCATGACTGTCCCAGTGGGAATAAAGGGAGTATAAGAAATGAAGATGATAAAACTGATGCATTATAGGAAATGCAATTTTGAATAATTTTAACAGCATTAAGGACTCGTTCTTCCTTTTTCCACTTCTAAAGCCAAATATTTCTATGTAATACAAAATAATTAACACATAACCAAATGTCAGTTCCCAGTGAATTTCATTCCCTTGAAGGTTGCTGCTGTTGTCACAATTTATAAAGAAAGAGAAAAAGTGTATCAGCTATGAACAGATGTTTTAATGCTATGTTTAACAAATCCATCTTTTTTACTGTTCTTGGCCACTAGTAATTTGTATTATTTGAGAATGCTTTGTTTTCAGGCCTAGGCCACTGCCTGATTGTGGCTAAGAGTTTAGAGTGCTGCTATAAATATTAAGTATCAATAATTGTTATGTTTATTGTTATGGTCTTTGTGATCCAAAGATCTGCTGATGAATTTAGCATATGTACTGTATTTTTCATAAGGCCATAGAGGAAGTGTTCTAGTGGCACATCATTTTGTTTCCAACAGTGGCAAAGAGATGGTGTATAAAAGCAAAAAGAGCTTTTATACAGCCTTGGCATCCAGAATTGTTGTATTATCTTTAGCAGGGAATACAATCCCAAATAATCCTTTCAGTATTTGCTTATACATGCGTTCATGAATTTCACAGGGTGGTTGAGGCTGGAAGGGGACCTCTAGAGGTCATCTGGTCCAGCCTCCCCGCTCAAGCAGGGCCACCTACAGCCAGTTGCCCAGGACCATGTCCAGGCAGCTTTTGAATATCTCCAAGCATGGAGACTACACGTGTTCTCTGGACAACCTGCGCCAGTGCTTGGTCACCCTCTCAGTAAAAAAGTGTTTTCTGATGTTCAGAGGGAACCTCCAGTGTTTGAGTTTGTGCCCATTGCCTCTGGTCTTGTCACTGGGCACCACTGAAAAGAGCCTGACTCCATCTTCTTTACAGTCTTCCCTCAGGTATTTGTATAAATTGATAAGATCCCCCTGAACCTAACCTTCTCTAGGCTGAATTTGTCTGATCCTTTCTTAGACATGCTGAAACTGTATGCCTTTACAGCCTCTAGTGGCAGCAAGGTCACTGGGCGCTATGTAAGGAAACATCTGCCTATTTGTGTGCTGCTTTGTTCTGTTACTGCAGATATGTGTATAACTGAATTTTCTCCATTTGCTTTATGTGTTGCCTTCATGATTCTGCTAATTTTCGTAATTTTCTTAGTCTCCCCTCATCCAGCCTTCTCCTTACTTAAGTGCCCCAGAATTTTAATCATATCATAGATTTTATTTTTTTATACTTAAAATGTTCATCTTGCAAGTTTCATGTACTTTCTGAAATAGAGATATTTATCGTGTAATCTGGGTTTTGTTTGCAATTTATTAATCAACAATTTTCTTTTACAGAGTTTAGCAAAACACAATAGGAGTAACATTGGAACAGAAGGTGGCCCTCCCCCTTTTGTACCTTTTGGACAGGTATAGTATACTTCTCTTTGCCAGTTCATTAAAAAAACCCTGTATCGTGATATCTAGGGGACCTGTTCCAGATAGATAAAAGCTATCGAAATACTTTAGATCATGATGACTTGGATCTAAAAAATTTGCCCAGTTTAAAAAAAATTACATTGATCCTGTCACTTTGTTGTGCCAATTTATATTTAACACTTCTCCTTTCAATTTCACACTTAAGATTTTATTTAGTATTTGAGCCTTTGATTCTTCTTCTCAGATCTTGCAGACATAACTTATTCCCTTCTTAAACGACAAAGGTATTTACAATAATCATATTAGCTACATCATGAACTAAGCTTAAAATGTAAAACTCATTCTTTTTGGCCTTTCTAGTGGACCAGAGGAGTGTGCTTTCAGCAAACATACCTAGATGTCCTACGTGTACCTTTTTGCGATCATATTCTTTATTTAAAGTTGCACTACTGTAATGGAATAATACTTTTTTTGTTTTCTTTCAAATGAGAATAGGCAGAAGAGTTAACTAAAACTTTCTTTTGCATTTTCAGAAATGCGCATCTCACGTGCAAGTGGATAGCAGAGAGCTTGATCGCAGAAAGACTCTGCAAATGACAAATACTGTAAAAACTGTTGCGGATAATGATGAATTTGAAAAGCAGAGAACAGCTGCTATCGCAGAAGTAGCAAAGAGCAAGGAGGTTAGAATGCATGTGTTGTAGCATTTTACTTACTGTGATTGATCTTTTCTTGTTATTTTAAGTATTTCTCGCTAAAATGACAATTGCTTCCTGATACTTGCCTCCTTACAATTCTACTCATGTATCTTTAAAAGGATGAATCCAAAATAGTCTCCTTTTGGATTGATGAGAGTGTTCTTATTTTAATAAAGCTGATAAATGTATCATAATGTTTTATTGTAGATTTGATATGATTTGATACCTCTATTAAAAATTTGGAGTTTACAATTTAGCTAATGAGATTAAAGTAATAAATGCCAGTTATCAATTGTCATCTGCTTTTTTTCAATTCTTAAAACCCTATGATTCCCTGAATAGCTAGGAAGTTTAGTTCTAATGTGTCAGGTTTTGATGTCCTCTCTTGGTTTTCATTTTTAGTTTATTTTTTCAATTTGCTTGGTAATTCATAAAAACTAGAATTATATAACTTTTTACAGCCTCATTAGGGCATAGGGGAAAAAAATAGAAGTCCTACCTAATAAATTCATCTTTTTTTCTGTGTGTAAATTAGTGCTTTATTTGTTGATGCAAAGTGTAATCATAAAAAATACAGCTGCATCAAATTTACTGCACTTTTTCTACTAGCTAAATATTAAGGCTTATTTTCATAAGTTCTGTTTACTGAAATGTTATTTTTGTGCTTATCTAAAGACCAAGACGTTTGGAGGAGGTGGTGGTAGTAGCAGAAGTAATCTCAGTGTCAGTGCTGGAGGGAATCGAAACAGGGAACTGTTCCAGAAAGAGAAGATAACAAAACCTGAGGGAAAGAATGAAGGTGTCTACCGAGAACTGGTAAGGTGGAAGACTTAAATGGAACCTTAACTGTGGACTATTAAAAAATAAAAATATAACAAAATTTAAACCAAAATACCCTGAAGAATAAGGGCTTTCTTTTCCAATTTATGTTGAAGTCTGTTTAGAATACTTAAGTTGCTTTTGCACCTTACTGGGATAGTTATGAGTTTCAATGTGATTTTGGGGGGGGGGAAAAAAAAATGTTGCTTTATCCAGAAAGTTTAAACCCAAGTCCTCACAAAAGAATAGTATTACTATATGTGGTATAGGACATTATAGTTTTATTTTCTTCAAGTAAGCCTAACAGTTTTGCATATTAACGTTTCTTAATTCATTTTAGGCAGGAAGACTTTCATCCTTCAATTTCAACATATCAAATAATATTTTAATGTAGCTTTTTTCTGAATTAATTTAATATTTATTTTAAGAATCTGTTTTAATCCATTTACTTTGAGAAAACTACTATTACTCTGATATTTAAAATAACAAAGTAGAAGTACTTTTATTGTGAAATGGAAATATGCTTAGTCACAAGTAATGTTACATTTTCAGTAAGGTGGGTTACCATTGCAGAATCTGAACTGTGCCACTTAATCCAAAATATCACCTTCCAATATATTTCATAACTTTATACTTATTGATAAGTGTCCTTTCAGATCACTGCATTGAATTAAGTGGATATAAGATGAGCGGTCATTGAAGTTTCTGTTTTGATTACTTTAGAAATCTAAAAGTTTCTGACGGAGGAAGTATTTGTTATCAAGAATGACTCTGGAAAGGAACTTAATGATTCTGGTTTGAGTGATGAAAGCAGACTTAAAAAGGCAATGCAACAATGTAGTAACTCAGTAAACCAGTATTAAAATATTTATTATAAACTTAATTATTGTTGAATATTTTCCACCTTATTTACTTTTACCAAAGGTTTAACAATCAGAAGAAAAGATGTTTAGGAACAGTAACTGCCTGTTACAATTTTGTTTGTTTAGTATCTGTCATCATCTTGCAGCAAGGAGAGCCTCTGGCAGTGCTGTGTTCAGCACTGTGCTCAGAGAAGTCACTATAGAGTTGTAGAAATATGGGCTGAATGCATCTCAAGATGTCATTTAGTCACCCCTTTGCCCAGTGTAGGTGGTACACCTTGTCATTCTTGACAACTGTGTCTCGACCTAAATAGACTTAAAAAAAATCCCAGGCAGATGAAAACCCTAACAGAAAAAAAAGGCCACAAATTTTAAATTGGGTAACTGTTTAAAATTTTCTGTTTTCTGTTTTTTCCATGAACTGCAAGGAGCTTATCTTACATTGCACTGTAAAATGGCAGTACTTCCAACTTATCAAAACCTAGTATTATGTCATTTAAGATATATAGGTGCTGTTAAAGAAATATGAACCCACTAAGATTATATAGAAAGCCTTATTTGATTATAAATAATGGGGTTTAGATCTTAAAGCAATGTATAATGAATTTGTGATTTCAAGAAGTTTTGATTGTTGACTTTCATGTATATTGTTGACTTGTAACATACCAGATGGATTAAAAACCTTTAATTGCTTCTAAATATACATACCTTTCAAGAAACCTGGAGCATTGTATCTTTACCTACAAAACAAGAAACAAAGAGGTAGTTTTTCCTGTTTCTTTTTAGACAGACAATAGATTGTGGAAGTCAATCATCCTCCTCTCTTAGTCCATGTAGGTTATGTCCTACAATTTTATTTGTCTTTCTAGTTTTGTATGTGAGAAGCAAGATTTATGCTGTGTAAATGAAGTTGAAGGGAGTGTTTTTGACATCTGAAGATACCTAACATGCTGCCTCCTCTCTCAAACAGTCTTTGTATCTGGGAAATTCGCTTTCCCTTGAGTCTCAAATTCTGACCTATCCAAGATTTTTTTGTTTGTTTGTTTGGGTTTTTTTGTTTAATCCATAGCTGAAAGAATGGGTAATGTATATGTAAGTCTTCATTTCCTGCTGGTCTTTGAACATGGCTGTCATGTGCACAGAATTTCCACCATTGAAAAGAGATGATGCAGCAGTAATGGCTCTTCTCATCCAAACTAGCTACTTAGCTATAAAGGGGAGAAGTGTAAAGCAGATTTGCTGAGGAAGCACTTACCTCTGTTGTAACCTTGTTGCCATGCGGAAGAATCTAGGAGAATGGCCCAGAGGAGGAACTATTGTATTCTTTCATTAAAAATAAGACATTTAGGCAACTAGAAGTCAAACTCAAGTGGGATGATGGTTCCCTGTAGACACTGAGATCATGTTACTGCCCCATTGGTCTTCAAAGACCTTTAAAATTGCTATTCCTTTACTCGGTCAGTCTTTGGACAGTTAATTTAAGAGTATTGTTGAGTTTGGGAATGAAGAAGACTACATGAAAGCATTGCTGAGCATGTGGGAGTTGTAGCCAAGCACTGAAAAAGTCATGTCTTGCTCATTACAGTTCTTGCTTGCTCATGTTCTTTTAAGCAGAATGAGAAAGAAGGATTATATGTATCTAAGTGGTTAAGTTTGGTTGGGTTTGGGGGTTTTGGTTTTGGGTTGTTCCGTTTGTTGGTTGGTTTTTTTGGGGTTTTGGTTTTTTTTTTTTTTTTTTGAGGGGCATAGAATGGCTATTTTGGAACCTGTAGACAAAATGTTACAGTCATGGGACTCCAGTTAAGAATATATTTGGTTACAGCTGTTGCAGTAGATGGGTAACTGGTGTCATTTTAGTTGGGTATGTGACGAGAAGGGCCAGACGGCCTAGTCTCACTTCACGTTTAGTGCATGTAGGTCTGTCTGCACTGGAAGAGTCAGTTCTCACTTGAGTATTTTAACACACAGTGTTAAAGGTTATTTTCTGTAATTAATGCTGTGTGATTTCTGCTTTGCCTTTTTGTCATCATGCTAAATGCAGTTTAGAATAAGAAAGCTTGTATTTCTGTGTGAGTAAATTGTATGTCTTTGTTTTCTTCTACAGAACCTGTAGCGGTTATATTTTCTCTATGTTTTACTAAGTGTATAACTAGGTTTTGTTGTCTGTAAAAGTTGTGAAAGGATTCAAACAGGAACAAATGGCTAGTTTTTATACCAGTATCGCTTTGAGAAATTCCTTTTAGTTTTCATCTCAGAGAAAGTATATTACCGTCTGTCATGCTATTCCACTGTATAGCAAAGGAAAAGGTAGACTGCAGGAATTTATACTTGAAACTACATAATATTAGAACTGAAATTTGATGAATTAAAAATAATATTATTAAAAAACCCCTCTACTAGCCAATTGTTTGGACTTAAGAAAGCTTGTATGTGAATACATATATTATATAAAACTTAAATATTTATCATCAATGAAATATGAAATGGTGTTTCAATTGAAAATTAATGAAAAAATAAAGTAAAATCTGGTATTTTTGTAGAGTCTCTGTTGTATCTTACGATTACTTCTGTGTGTACCTTTTATTTCAGGTTGATGAAAAGGCTCTAAAACACATAACAGAGATGGGTTTCAGCAAAGAAGCAGCAAGACAGGCACTTATGGATAACAACAGCCTAGAGGCAGCATTAAATTTTCTTCTGAACAGTGGTAAACAGAAACCCATTCAGGGACCACCACCTAGAGGTATAACTTCCAAAGAAATGCTTTAAAACAGTGTTTACAAGCAAAGGACTTTGTGTGTGGTGGATTACTAATGTAGTTATAGAAGAGCATATCTACATGTTTGTTTTTTTTTTTTTTCCTGTAAGTTAGAATGCATTGCAAACCTGAAAGCAAATACTTAGAAAAGACCTCTATGTAATTTTGTCAAAATTTTTGAATTTGAATTCACAGATCTGAATATCCTTAAATGGAAAATATCTGCATCTATATTGTCTGTGATAGAATTTTTTAAAGATAGAAAATACAAACATTTTATAAATCAAATATAACTTTAAAACAAAAACTGTGTACATTTTATTTTTATTTATTTATTTCAAAAATAACTTTTGATGTTTGCAGGTAAAGGGAAGGGCCGAGGCCGAATAAGAGCTGAAGATGAAGAAGAGCTAGGAAACGCCAGACCATCTGCACCAAGCACGCTGTTTGATTTCTTGGAATCCAAAATGGGTACTCTAACAGTAGAGGGTAAGTTACTGAAATTAATGAATCTGGAACCAATATTGGACAGTTTTGGTAGAATTCTTTTTCCTAACTTTGTAATCTAAAAGGTGGTTCCCAGAACTTCTTCCACAGTCAGCCGTAAAAAAACCAAGGAGTGCTGGAGAGCTATTCTTCTCCTTTGAAGAATGGTCAAATAAATTGCACTGTGGTGGCTTGTACTTCTGTTTTTATTATAGAAGAGCTTAAGGTGTTTGTTTCAGGCTTAGATGTCAAAAACTCAGTGATTTTGAAATAAGGTGAAATAAATCCCTGTTCATTAATCTAATTTGATAAAAGCTCTTGCAACTTTAATGCACTTCCATGTTGTTCAGAAGTAAGTAAATAAAAAAGCCATAACTGCAGTCTTCCTGTCTCAGTTTATAAACAGCATGTTTTGTGTGCTGCGCAGCTAAGAGCAATTGTAATTGTGGCAAGCCTAATTGTTTTTGTATTCCCTCTATGTGGAGGGGGGGAATCTTTTTGACTGCTATAAAATATTGAACAACTATTTCCTTCTGGTTTTCCTGTTTAATAACTGTAAGGACTCAGGGAAAGGTAGGATTTTAGAAAGAGGGAAGCCAAATAATCCCTCAGATTTAATGCAAAAGATCTGGGCTTTTTATTTAATGTCCTTTTAGTTACTTTTCTTCCCCAATGTAAATATAGATCAGGATGTCTGTTTAGGTCTAAGTCATTCAGTACTTTGTAAACTTTGACAGATGCATTAAAAGAAAAAAAGAGGAAACTCCATACCTCCTGAGGTCTCTGGAGGCTGCTGTAATATTAAAGCAAATCTTGTGGTAAGCTGAGTAATAAATGGAGATGTTTTTTTTGTTTTGGGTATGGCCTTGGAGGTGTTTCAGCAGCCAACATGAAATGAAAGTATTTGCTTCCATTATTTAACATTGTTTTGTGATGGAGTTGTATTTTTTTTTCTCCCTATAAAGTGACACTTTTCATAAATGATGGAAAAAAAGGTCATACTATTTTATATGAGCTATTTGATATTTTGGAGTTTCCTCAGGAATTAGTGCGTTTAAGGAGTCACTGTATTGATATGCAATTATTTTTTTAACTTAAGTTCCGAAATAGTCTTTGTTGACTGTTAGTAATGGACTCTTGCTTTGTGTATTTTCACTGGATCTAGGATTTAAAAAAAAAAAAANTGTTTTTTTTCTGGATATAAGATATAAAAAAAAAAAAAAAAAAAAAAAAAGAAGTAATATGGAAAAAATAGAAAACAAGCTTGTAGTGAATGAAAGTCAACAGGTTGCCCTGGTGAGAAAGGTGCGAATGGCTGTAATGTCAGTAGGCACCTGCATCTGAAATACAAGTAGAACATCCCTATTGCTCTGGTTAGTCAAGTGAGAGATTTTTTGTTAAATGTATTATTTTTGTTTGTAGCTTACATGTATTAAGCATGTGGAAATACTTGTCTTTTTGCTACAGCAGTGAATTTAAGTTTAGTTGTGTTTGAGGGTCATTATTGAGTTAGAAATGAAAGCAGGAAGCCATGCTGACTCTGTTACTGCATCAAAACCCCAGTTTTGTGTGAGAATTATTAGGGTTATCTGCTTTCCATTAAATGTATGGCATATTTTTTTCAAGAGGTTTTTTTATTAGATCTTTTGGAGCTTTTGAAACTGCACATGTACAGTTGTTACTTGCATAAGCAGTGTAGCATTTTGCATTAACATGTTTGAATATTTTTTGCAGCCTGTCACAACTAAAAGCATATTCAGAGGGAAGGAGACACAGCTGTCTAGAAATTCAGTTCTTGGAGCTGTACAGAGGGTGATGTTATCCAAAAAAAGAGGAAGCGGCAGCAAAGACAAGACACATGTTTTGTCGTAGAAAACTCGCCTCAGCAGATGGGCCCAGGAGTTAGTGAACCTGCTAGCAAAGGCAGGCATCTCTTGCTGCTGCTGGTAGAATTAGATGTACTGAGAGCCATTTCAGGGTTCACGGCAGGTTTTTGTGATGTGCTAAGGTTTAACTATGAACAGAAAGGCATTTGTTTATAAATGTGATAGCGTGTAGTTCTTTTGATTGCAAATACTATATTGTTGCTATACCTGGGTTGAGTTTCATTGCAACAGTGTATTTTTGGGCTTGCAAAAAAAGTGATTTCAAATAGGTAAACAGTGTTTTATATTTTAGTTGGATCTAGGTCTTACTAAACGGTTTGTAGAATGTCAAAAACATAATAGAATTCCTTTTCTTATGTATGTTATTTGTAGTTTCTTTGTGGTGAGTAGTCACAAGGCTTGCTTTATGAAACACACCTACTTGTAGATCAAACATTTATATCGAGTCTTCATTGGTTTTGTCAAAAATTTAAAATATTTAAAATACCTTTCAAATACACAAGCATTCTGCACTAGCTGATACAATTTTGTAAATTGTTTAGAGGATGAATATAATCACATTTTCAAAAACATGCATAGGGAATTATGCTGCAGATGTATCTTTCGGCAACTCATTTTGTGTACCAAAGATGAGTTAGATTTTTACAGTGAACAGAAATGAAAACAGTGGTAGTGTTTTTCTCTCGCATTACAAATGTGGGGTTTTATCAATTATTTTTATTAGCATAATTTTTGTGCTTCTGTTGACAGATTAGAGAGCACTTTTATGTGTGACTGAAAGAACCTTAAAGGAAAAATAATAGAAGTAATCCCCATGGGATTATATGCCTTTCTTATTGTCAGTAATTTTAGAGTAAGTAAGTAATAGTAATTTACTGAGAATTGTGAATTGAGTGAATTGCTTCTTTTAAAATGATATTGCTGGCTGATAGTGTTTGCTTAGGGGAAGTTTTATGGTCCTTTGGGCTTAGTACATGTATGTAGCCAACGTACTGTAGTGTAATAAAGCATAGTGTTATGTGAGGAAAAAAATTGGTTATAGTAGCATATATATTTCAATTTATAATCTTCAATATTGTGTTTTAAGGATAAATAAGCTTTGCTTTTGTGTATTTTTTTCCTCTTAAATAAAAAGATTCTGTAAATGTCATAAGAAGAAAAACATAACTCTATGAAAACTTTGTAAAGACTTTGTACTCCTTCAGTTGCCAAAAGTTCTGGCATATTTCCTACATGACACACTGGGTTTTTGGTTATGTGATTTTTTTTTTTAACACTGTGGTAGGGTGTTCTAGCATTCTCTGAATGATCAATGTACAATCTGGTGTACTATTCCTAAGTCATGTTTTTCTGAAAACAAACAAACAACAAAACAAAACAAATAAAAAAACCCCAAAACCCAGAAATGCCAAAGCAACCAAACAAAACCCCCCCTTGTTAGCAGTCTTGAAGAGTTCAGAAAGTGTTCTGATTATTTTTTGAGATTTTTAAAACATATTTCTGCCTTTTATCTTTCTGATGAAATAATAGCTCATGTTCTTGTACTTTCTGTTATTTGGAAGTCAATGGACTTTACAGTGTTTGCTCAGTTTCATTTTGTTAGTTTTTATTTTCCTTATTGAATGTGTCTAGCTCATAGGATTGTGCCTCTGTTTCTATGCCAGGTTTTATTTTTATCCTGCAGTCCACTTCAAATGGATTCTTCAAGAAATACGCAGGCATATGCTGAATTGCAGGGATTTTGTCTCGTAAAAGTGCTTTTTTTTCTTTGCCAAGCTTGAGAAAACCTGCTCAGTATTACGAATTCAAGCACATCTTAAAGATAAATTATTGAAAGTGTTATTTTTCTGCCATTTTTATGCCTCTGTGGTTGAAAATAATCTTATTCAAATTCTTAATTATTAGTTAAGTTCTGTGCAAACCAACATGATGTGAGTGTATTTGTATTTGTACAGCGATGATGTATCTGCAGTGATTATACTTACCACAGTGAACTTTTTTGTAATGAAATCTGCATCCAAGTGTTTGCAGAAAACAGGATAGATATTACTAGCACCTTTTTTATTTCATGTGATTCTGTCAATTGTTAGCTGTAGAGACATGTAGTTCTCCCTTAGTATCAAAAAAATAGTGATCAGAAATGAAAGGCACATCGGGGAACCTTCTAGAAACCACTCAAATATGTAATGTTACATAGCCAAGAATAAGGTCTCTTCATTGATTTTTCTGCACAGTAACTGTACTAAGGAGGCAGGTTTTTCTGCTTTTATATGCAGCATAGGACAGCCTCCACTGAATATAAAAGAAGATTGATCGTTCTGCAGTATTTCTGACCCCTTGCTGTCCCATATGGTGACTAAAATCCCAGTTTGTTTTTTAGATATTTAGAGATGGCGTTTGTATAGGGACAGTGGTTTTGAATAAATGAACATAACCCTAATATTGCACTAATGCATATGATCAGGAGCATATGATTACCTGAAATCGTCATATTTATCATTATCTCAAGCATTAGGCTTCTGTACCCTTCAGACAGATTGTAATTTCTTCTAAATGACTGAGAGTATGTAGAAGCAAAAACAAAAGACAGTTTTGCTTAACTGAGATAAATACTTTTTAATTCTGTGTTGTGCTACATTTTCTTCAAAAACTGCTTGTGTGATTTGGGGAGAAAGTATCTGAAAAGAATTGTTTCTTTCAAGCACGTAGAGGATACATTTGCTTTTCTCTGTGCATCCCTCCTTGTTTTTCTTATCTAGTGATTCCAATTGCAGCTGAAACCTCAGTACTGTTGAGAATTTCTAAATTCACTTTTGGATTTGCAGTAATCAGGCTAGGTGGTTCCATTTGTGAACAGGAACTTCAGACCAGTTGTTTAATTTGTGGTCTTTGATTTAGTACCTTTTCATAGTTGGATTTAGACTAAGTAGGAAAATATTTATGAATTGAAATAGCTTTGTATTTTGTTTAGGAGGTACTTGTATTCCTTTTTAGAGATAAGACAGCACATTAAGCTTTTTGTTGTTTCTTCTTTTTAAAGAAGTGTGAGTTGGTTATAAAAAAGTAAGGTGTTAGACTTTTGCCCTGTATGTTGTGTCTTCTGAGGGTTTTTTTTTTACATGTAGTTTCTTCATTTCAGAGTTAATGAAATATTGGTTTTAAGGAATTACAGCTGTTGAAAGTATTCAATACTCTACTCCATGATCTGCTAGTTCTTTAATTAATTGTAAAACATAGTGTATAGTAAACATACTTTAATTAAATGCAAAGAATTAAAACAAACCCTTAGTTTTATACTGCAGAATTATTTATTTATTTTTAACTGTTTATGGTTGATGACACCTGTGAAAATATTTCTGTGTTGAAATTAAGTAGTTTGAATTTTGGTTGCAGAGAGAAAGCTACTGACTGAGAGAGATAACAAAAATAGCTGACAAAATTGCTGTCAGCTATTTGCCTTTACTTGCACTTAGATTATTTCTGGTACTAAACACAAAAGATTTTTTTCATTAATCTTCTTCTTATTTTTCTTTTTTGTTATGAGGAACAATTCCTCCATCTTTGCCAGCTTAAATAAGTAAACACAAGGATTATCAGGGAGACTAAAACAGTGCCAACAGCTCTGACTATAAAATTAAAGAATCATGGACAAAACGCTGAGAATCAGACGTGTTTCAGATATTTTCTCTGTCTTTGGTTCTTAGGGACTGAGAACAGGCTTGGTGCTTCCATCTGCTCAGGATCCAAAACCATAAAAGCTTTTGGCAGACATCTGTGTCTTTGAATGACTCAAGCAGACCAACGTTTTAGTATTTATTTATTTATTTGTTTGTTTTTAAATGGGGTAGGCAGTGAGAAACATAATAAAGGTTTTGGTTAGAGCATTAGTGCAGGACGGAGGCGGCCACAACCATTTCGGTTTCAGATGGTGCAGAATTGCCTCTTCAGTTCTCCCAAGAGACAGGCTGTGCTTGGGGTGGACATTTCATGCTCTTCCAGTTAAAATGAACATCCTGTGGAACAAACTGCAACATTAATGGCATCATAGAAAAAGCAAGTGAGAGGTAGCATGTCTGTCTAGTGTGCTAATAGGGGTCACTTCAGGAGAAGGGAGAAAGTCATAAGCTATAGTCTCTGTTTCTTCCTCCAACAATTTGACTTTGACTGAAATAAAAATTTAG
Organism: Aramus guarauna; assembly: GCA_013400195.1. Taxonomy (NCBI): domain Eukaryota; kingdom Metazoa; phylum Chordata; class Aves; order Gruiformes; family Aramidae; genus Aramus; species Aramus guarauna. The sequence continues at coordinate 164,423 of VXBL01003752.1, read as the reverse complement.
ACATGCAATAATGATTTAAAGGTGATGAATTAATTCTACTCCAAAGTTAATTTCAGCAATTAAAGATCAGCCTTTTAAAAAAAAAATAAATTCATTTTATAGAATCATAGAATCTTTAAGGTTGGAAAAGACCTCTAAGATCATCAAGTCCAACCATCATTTCTAATCTGAATTTTCTATACTCAGCTTCTAACTGCTGTATAATATTATGCCTTTCTTGTCATAGAGAGAGCTATCAAAATTGGCTTTCCTTGTAGCTATTTATAAGACATAATTGACCTCTATTTTATCCATCAGCTGTGTTAGCTGTGTGCATTGAGCTTTTCTAGCCTCTCGTCAAAGACTTTTTTCCAGACTGCTTTCTCTTTTCTCACCAAACTCATTTATCAGTTTTCTTCTTCAAATATGCATCCCCATAACTACAGACCATATTCTTGTAGTGGTTTGAATGATGCTGTGTAACATCAGTATCACGTGGACTCTTGCCTCAGCTCACTCTGCATCTTGAGCATCCCACCTAATTTGGCTGTGGTTACCCTTATGTTCGCCGCCGCCAGTGTTGTCTGTAGCAGATAAGTGACAAAAGAGGTACTGACCTTGTAGGAGGGTTTGCAAACAATTGCCTTTGGCAGAGCTTTTCTTACTATCTCATATTAACTCTTCACCCGAATTTCCTTCAGAAGAAATAGGACTTTAGTGGAGAGTGAGCATTTATTGCAAGCAGCACACACCTCCAAATTTTTAGAGATCCAGCCCCAGAGATCTCCAAAAGCACAAGGCTTTCAGATTTGAATGTCTGTCCTTCTGTCACTTAACTGTTTATGCTTCAGATATATGGGATGTGTGATGTATAGAGTTTTTTTGTTTTGTTTTTATATGGTAACATATTGTTTGGACAATTTGGGGCTAGTACATCTTGTCTAATTTTAACAGTCTTTTTCTTGTTTTAGTCCATTATGCTTTATATATTCCAAAAATAAGTTAAAGGTTTGAAATAAGATGGCAATGGAATAGTATATAATTAAAAATTGTTTCATTTCTTTCTCACAGAATTTATTTGAGTATCCAGGGAGAGGGAACTTGGGAGGAAAACAGAGTCTGTCTTTTTGGAGTTAATGTTCAAATTTACTATTTAGTAACTGTAATTTCAACAAACATGATGCCCTATTGACAGTAAGAGATCCAAAATGCAAAAGTCATGTTTATTATGCAGCTTTACTTCTAAAAATTGAACTTAATTCACTGTTGATTATGAATATCAAGAAAATCAAACTTATTTTTATTGTAGTATTATGTTGGCATTGGTCACATATCTTAGGAGACTTGTATTTTTATTTTGTCAGTAACATCTCTTTAGACGCACAAGAGAAAAATATAGCAAATTTCATACATTTAAAGAGTAATGAAAAATGAATTTTTGATTCAGTCCTTTAATCCTGTAAATTCAAATTTGTAGTGAATGCGATGGCAGAATGTTTTGGGTTTTTTTGTCACTTCTTTATTATTATCATCATCCTCAGCTTGTATTTATATTGTTTGAACAGAAACATGAACTCAGGTTCCAGTTCCTCAGTGTTACTACTTTTTAGAAAGAATGATATTGATATTTAAGTAAACTTGACAAAGCTCCTGAGTAACTGGAATTTTATTCCATGACATGAAGTATGTGCAAAGGTGGTATTAATTTCCTTCTAAGTTTTTAATCTTTTCACCAGTATGAGATAGAACATGCCCTGGGGGTAGCTGTCTCAAAGGCATGCTTTCATAAAGTTACAGAAAAATATAATTCAAGTTGGAAGGAGAAAGCCAAATCATTGCCACTGGTATGGGTATGGCCGCTGTCTTTTGAGTTTAACCACATTATTAAACATGATAAAATCCATGGGAGAGAGCTGGAGGAACCATACTACTTAAATTCCATTGTGCACGGAGCAGTGCTTTCTCAATTGCCTTGCCTGGGATTTCCAACTGCAGCAGGTCCTGCTGGTTTCTTCTAAGCAAGGGAATGTGATTGTTTCTATACAGTCTTCTTGGGTCATCACATGCAAAGACTAAAATGAGTAAAATATCTAAGTGATGGTTTCAAACTGAGAAACACTAGTTGTCATCTTAAAACTACCTAGCAGGTGACAAAAGCCTTGTGATTAATTATGTAATGGATTTTTTCCAGATCACATTCCCAAATGTCTGGTTACAATGATGATGATGGGCTGATGTATCTCGCTACTTGACAGACTACCGTTCCAAATCTATTTGTTAAATGCCAAATTAATATTTTTTTCTTACTGCCCTGTAGGAACTATTACTTTTTGGGAACATTAGCTAGTGGTTCGTTGGAGATGGGGCAAGAAGAATTAGAAGCAAGGAACTGCAGCTGCAATAGGCAAACTCTGAATAATGTCCTTCATCGCTTAAGTTTTTTCTATTAAAGAAGCTTTAGATTCCCTTCTTTTTTTTATTGATTAGGCCAGACAGCACAAATCCCTGAAGAACCTGTAATATGCTCATCTCTAGGCTTTTTTCTTTGACTACTGTTGACAAAGTAACATTTCCTGTTATTTGGCAGTTCCCATTTGTGAATGGATTATGCTTGAATGTTAAACAATCGGTTAACACATCCTGCTCATTCAAGGTTGTTGTGTGTGATGTAGTCCTCTGGGAAGCTTTTAGCACAATAACTACATCTTCGTAGAAGACATCACTTTGCTAGATTTTACATAAGGTTAGAGTGGGAAGATTTCAGGTGTGTTGTGAGCAGCTTTTGCATGTCACAGTAAATAGACCCGAACAATTCTATGTTTCTATGATTATTTTAATTTTCCCATACTATTTAAAAAAATTCTGTAACCAAAAGTTCCAACGCACTTTAAAGTCAAGCTTGTTGCTTTTGTGTCATGATCACATTATGTTGGGTAGAAATAACTTACTTGATCATCCAATAGTCCTACTTCTGCAACTGATCTATTAGAAATTCGTTGTTGTTTAATCAATCTGTAGCAGATGGCCTTTTTTATTAACACACTGTTAAAATTTCTGTTGCTTGAAAAAAAGGAGCTAATAGAAATTCTTCCCACATACTTAGTTCTGGGTGGAGCTATTCTTGCCAGTATTTAAATGTATTGCTATTTTTTTCTTGGCAGTTGCTCTCTTTTAAATCTCTAGGCTTCTTTGAGGAATAGTGAGTTATAACCCTAAATGAGTCTTCTTAGAGTCCTGTTTTACAGGTAATTCTTATTAAGTAGATGAATAGCATTTGAGTTCTGAATTCTTTCTTTCTAAATTTTGAAGATTAATATTGCCTTTCTAAAGACAGAAAATATTCTCTCATGCGAGAATGCTTGTAACTTTGTATTGTAAAGCAGGTCACAGAGGTGGAAGAAGAGTAGAAGGAGCTGTGTGACAGAAGTAGGTTGCTCAGAGATCGATTACATCTGGATTTTTTGGTGTCTGGTAAAACTAGCTATTTTCAGTAAGGTGCCTAGACAATAGATACAATTACTTATTACATGCTATGAAATTGAGTTGAAATTTCAGTAAATTTTTTCCAATTATAGAAGAATATGTGTATATTTCAGGTTTTTTCCTCAAGGCTTTAACTAAAGTATTATAACTGCTTTGCATGCTTTGGAGATAAGTCTTGCAGTTGTACAGAATCCTTGTATGTACTAGACACTGTCTGAAGTGATTCCCTATCTCAGCTTAGAAAATATTTCTTCATTTAGAAAAAGATCAAATCATAGTATCATAGAATCATCTAGGTTGGAAAAGACCTTTAAGATCATCAAGTCCAACCGCTAACCTAACCTTGCCATCCCACCACTAAACCATGTCCTCAAGTACCTCATCTATCCTTCTTTTAAATACCTCCAGGGACGGGGACTCAACCACCTCCCTGGGCAGCCCATTCCAGTGCCTGACAACCCTTTCTGTGAAGAAATTTTCCCTAATGTCTAATCTAAACCTGCCCTGGCGCAACTTTAGACCATTCCCCCTGGTCCTATCGCTTGTTACCAGGGAGAAGAGGCCGACCCCCACCTCACTACAACCTCCTTTCAGGTAGTTGTAGAGGGCGATAAGGTCTCCCCTCAGCCTCCTCTTCTCCAGACTAAACAACCCCAGTTCCCTCAGACGCTCCTCGTAAGACTTGTGCTCCAGACCCCTCACCAGCTTTGTTGCTCTCCTCTGGACATGTTCCAGCAGCGCAACATCCTTCCTGTAGTGAGGGGCCCAAAACTGAACACAGTATTCGAGGTGCGGCCTCACCAGCGCCGAGTACAGGGGCACAATCACTTCCCTACTCCTGCTGGCCACACTATTCCTGATACAAGCCAGGATGCCATTGGCCTTCTTGGCCACCTGGGCACACTGCTGGCTCAGATTCAGCCGGCTGTCAACCAGTACCCCCAGGTCTTTCTCTGCCATGGAGCTTTCCAGCCACTCTTCCCCAAGCCTGTAGCGTTGCATGGGGTTGTTGTGACCAAAGTGCAGGACCCGGCACTTGGCCTTGTTGAACCTCATACAGCTGTCCTCGGCCCATCAATCCAGCCTGTCTAGGTCCCTCTGCAGAGCCCTCCTCCCCTCGAGCAGATCAACACTCCCACCCAGTTTGGTGTCGTCTGCAAATTTACTGAGGGCACACTCGAGCCCCTCGTCCAGGTCATTGATAAAGATATTAAACAAGACCGGCCCTAGCACTGAGCCCTGGGGGACACCGCTTGTGACTGGCCGCCAACTGGATTTAGCTCCATCCAACTGGATTTAGCTCCATGTGACAGTGAGAGGAAACATTTAAATTCTAAGTCAAACCTGAAATCCTGCCAACTTGCAAAATATTAATACTCCCAATCTAGACTTTACCCCATTTCTACTTTTACTCTTGTGTAAGTGACTTTGTTTAATGAATTTCATATTATGAAATATTAAATAAGATGATTTATAATGAAGTATTTTAGAATTTTATATATATTATACACATATTTGTTGAATAGTGTATACAAGGCAGTAAACATTCAGAGGTCAAAGAGTTCAATCATTTCATGTGTAGTTAACATTAGGAATAGACATGAGAATTTAGTTTGGGAAGAGGAAGAGTGGAAGCCCAAGGATTTTACTACCAGAGGACTAGAGTTATAAATTAAGAATGTAATGAAGGAAGACTGTTACTTAATTAGGAAGATAAACCTTTCTAGATGAAAGGAAATCTAGAAGATTGATATGTGTTATATAGAAGAGGAAAAGTGTAATGAAGATACTTACAGAAAAGCTACAGATATAAACCAAGGAAAAACAGTATTTTCATGTTCCATTTGTAAAGGAGATATGAAGAGGTGCTTTTAAACTTGAAGGATTTTGTCTAAAAAATATAAAATTTTAAATGTTACAAGATTTACAAAGCCATCTTTTCATTTTTAAAAAGAAAATGAATATTTTTAAAACTCTTGGTTCTGAGTAATACATATTTATATATGCATTTATTAAAAACATTATTTGTTTTAAAGTCAAATTTTGCAGTAAGGCATATTTTTATCAAGTTTATGATCACACTAAGCCTTGTATATGCTTATGTCACTTAAAGAACCCCTACCACTAAGTCATTTTAGTCAAACCTTTTTGACTTCTAAAAGCTAGGGTAAATCAAGTGTTATGTAAAAATAAAATCAAACTCCTATTAGCCAATTTAGTCAATTAAATTGATAAAAATTGAGAGCTGTTAATAGTCATGTGATGCTTGGAAGTATGTAAAAAAAAAAAAAAGCTAAAATTTACGTTGTAATTGTAACTCTTTCTATTCAGCAAGTAATTATGAAAATTGATATATTTGTTGTCAGGTATCGCTGTTCATTTTTTGTAATGGCAACATGTGAACTGAAATTCTTAGCATTTCTTCCCATAGGAGTGGACTCGGGGCCAGGCAGCAGAGAGCCTGAGTGCATTGTCCCACCAGGCCCCTGCACACACACCAGACTCATGCAGACAGTACATACGTGGCCAACTGCCATGGATGGACACAGGCAAGAGAACGACACCTTTGCAGGCACCTACACAACACAAAATTGCTCATATAAACATGAACCACTCTTATGGGTTTATGTTTTCCTTTTCAATGATGTTCAAAGTCTGCTAGCATATCTCACACCCAGCCGCCCACGTGCACACACTCACATGGGTCTTTCCTGGCACCTAGACCCTTGACCTCTGGTACCCACCTCAGGTGCCTCCTGTCCAACTTGCTGGCCAGTACAACCTGAAGTTTGCAGGAGGGTTACACGAGTGTACTTATGTAGGTCTATCCAGTATCTGTGTCCAGACTCACAGTCTCTCTAGTAGATGGTCTTCAGACCCATGGTCTTTCCAGTATTCAGCTGCCAGGTCTCTCTTGTCCCACTTACCAGCTTATCCTGTCTCAAGTTTGCCATGTCCCCTCACACACACAGTAGAGAAATTAATCACACAGAAGATTTTTAGAAACAAAGTTTAATAAGGAGATGACAGGCTGCAGTGATTGTGTGCAGGAGTTGGCCCAGCAAGTGTATTGACCAGGAGCTTCTTACTTGCAACTATCCTGTTTAATGTCATTCCTTCTTTATTTTCTCATCTTATTCCTCCTGGATTCATCTTGATCTTTCCTGTCCTTTCGCTCTTCATCTAAACATCCCATTAAAAATTCCATGTTTGCCTAAAAAAACATAATTACATAAAAAGTTTCACAGATCCTTACAATTCCCCTCTTCCCCAGTATCCTATAGCAAGTTTTCTCTTTCTCATGAGATCCATGATGATCTTGTTTTTCTTCTCATCAGTTAGAGTTCTGGTTGAATCTCTGGAAGGTAGTGCTTGAGTGGCTCCTGTTATGGCTCATTGATCAGAGTCTCCAGAGTTCTGGGCTTTGTTACTATTGTCATTATCTACAGTTTGTCAGCTGTGTTTATGTTACCATTTTTATTTCTTACCTTTGTCTTTTATGCTGAATAGCTATTAACAGGTTTTTTTTACAGAAGGTTTCAATTCAGATTAAAAGTATTCCTTTTTTCTCCTCGTTTTTCTCCCTCTTCCTTTCACCATGTTGGAATTCTATTTTTCTGTCTTAAATTGCTGTTACTCAAATGAATTATTGATGTCCATAAGGAGAAGTGAGTAACCTCTTGGAAATTAATACCCAGCTTTTCTCGTACTGGTAGGTGGTTTGTTTCTAAGTACAGCCCAAAGTAGTGTATGTTTTCCAGTAACTAGGAATTACAGTTTGAATGTCTTTGCTAAATTTTCTGTGTGCTGTTCCATTTCTGCATCACAAAGGTAAATACTGCATACTTGTCTAAATAATAATGTTGCTTTATCAGTTAGGATCTGAAACAGTATTTCTAAAATGTGTTTGTGTGAAATATGTTACTAATTGAAATAATTCTTTTCTTTGTAGAACCAAAATCGCAATTTCAGCCACCACATCAAGTACCGCACAAAGTTATGAACACAGAACAGAATGGCATCAAAGAGAATCATCCAAGACACATTTCTCGCAATGACATGAGACAACCAAGGAATGAGAAACCCCCTCGTTTTCAAAGGGATATTCAAAATTCAAGGCAGGCTTTGGAAAGTGGTGGGTTACCAAGAAACAGAGGTCCTGAAAGGCCCAACTCTTTAGAACATTGGACAGATGAAAAAAATAAGAGTGACAGACATTATCCTAGAAATGACAGACCAAAGGATATGGGTTATCCCATAGCTACTCACCAGAGTGATATTACTTTCAAAAAAAGGGATAACAATATGCAAAACAGAGTAGGAAAAGGGGTGTCTTTCACAGAATTCAAGGAGAACTCTGCTGCTCAAGATACTACAGACAACAATAACCAGAAACGTGGGAAAAGGGAAAACCAAATACATAATTCTGAAAATTTTTGTGATAGGAAGGCACGGACAATAAGTAGTGAAGCCTTTATGGTAAAAAGTGAGCGACATTTTGATGTTAATAATGATTACCAAAATCCTGGTAGAACTGATAATTTTAATGCTGTACCAAATGGAGATACTGAACATCATCAGAAAGGAAGACGAGTAGGACCTATCAAATCATCAGGACCCACTACGATCCCATCTTTTGATGATAAAATGTTATATTACAACACTGGTCCCAAAAGGAGATCTGGGCCTATCAAACCAGAGAAAATATTAGAACCATCGATTCATGTGGAGTATGGAAAAAGTTGGAGACCAGGGGATGAATGTTTTGCTCTTTATTGGGAGGACAACAAGGTATGCCTTTGCTAAATGAGAAGTACCACAAATTGTACCTTTAATGTTTTCTTATGTACATGTTGGGAGATGTAGCATGCCAGCACAGTGTCACGGAGCTTTGTTCATAGGTGTGTTGTGTGCCTCTTGTCTATCTACTTGTTCTATTTTTTTATTTTATATATGAGCTATGTTGCTTGTGTTCATTGCATGAAAATTTAGGCACTTAAATTCAGTCATCTGGAAAGTGATTGTTTCTCTCATTTAGGTGGAGTTTAGGATTACTAAGCTCTTAACTGAAGCATTTGACTTACAGAATCATAGAACCATAGAATTGTTTTGGTTGGAAAAGGTCATGAAGTCCAACTGTAAGCCCAACACTGCCAAGTCCACCACTGAACCATTTCCCTAAGCATCACATCTACACATACCTCCAGAGTTGGTGACTCAACCACTTCCCTGGGCAGCCTGTTCCAATGCTTGACAACCCTTTTAGGGAAGACACTTTTCCTAATATCCAGTTCAAATCTCCCCTGGCACAACTTGAAGCCATTTCTTCTTGTCCTATCACTTTTTACTTGAGAGAAGAGACCAGCACCCACCTGGGTGCGACATCCTGTCAGGTAGCTGTAGAGAGCGATAAGGTCTCCCTTGAATTTCTTTTCTCCAGGCTAAACAACCCCAGTTCCCTCAGCTGCTTCTTATAGGACTTGCTCTCTAGACCCTTCACCAGCTTCATTGCCCTTCTTTGAACACACTCCAGCACCTCAATGTCTGTCTTGTAGTGAGGGGCCCAAAACTAGAACACAGCACTCGAGGTGTAGCCTCTTCAGTGCTGAGTACAGGGGGAATGATCGCTTCCCTAGTCCTGCTGGCCACACTCATTCTGATACAAGCCAGGATTCTTCGCCACCTGAGCACGCTACTGGCTCATATTCAGCCAGCTGTCAACCCAACACCCCCAGGTCCTCTTCCGCCCAGCATCTTTCCAGCCACTCTTCCCCAAGCCTGTAGTGTTGCATGGGGTTGTTGTGACCCAAGTGCAGGACCTGGCAGTGAGCTTTGTTGAAGCCCATATAGTTGGCCTTGGACCACTGATCCAGCCTGTCCAGATCCCCCTGTAGACCCTTCCTACCCTCAAGCAGATCAACACTCCAGCACATCTTGTTGTGGTTGCAAACTTACTGAGGGTCCACTTGATCCCCTCTTCCACATCATTGATAAAGATACAAAGAGAACTGGCCCCAGTACTGAGGCCTGGGGAACACCACTTGTGACTGGCCATCAACTGGATTTAACTCCATTCACCACAACTCTTTGGGCACGGCCATCCAGCCAGTTTTTTACCCAGCAAAGAGTACACGCTTCCAAGCCAGGAGCAGCCATTTTCTCCAGGAGAATGCTGTGGGAAAGTGTCAAAGGCTTTACTCTAAAGTCTAGGTAGACAACATCCACAGCCTTTCCCTCATCCACTAAGCAGGTTACCTTGTCATAGAAGGGAATCAGGTTCATCAAGGAGGACCTGTCTTTCATAAATCCATGCTGACTGGGCCTCATCACCTAGTTGTTCTGTGTGTGCCGTATGATGGCGCTGAAAATGATCTGCTCCATAGCATTCTCTGGCACCAAAGTCAGACTGATAGGCCTGTAGTTCCCTGGATCCTCCTGGCCCTTCTACTATATGGGCATCATATTGGCTACCCTCCAGTCAGCTGGGACCTTCCTAGTCATCCAGGACTGCTGATGAATGATGGAAAGTGGCTTGGTGAGCACTTCCACCAGAACCCTCCGTATGCCAGCTCCCTCATTTTAATGCCAAAAACTTGAAGGGATGAATATAGATCTAGGTACCCATATTCTTTTCCAAGGACCAAGAAACAGGATGGTATCTAGATGTGCTATTTAGAATAGTCTGTCATGGTAGATGCGTAATGGCTTGTTCTAGCATAAGTCGGTGTACAACCTTGAGTAGCACTAGGGAAGATCAGAGTCTGCAGGAACAGGGCTGATAAAATAAAACCTCGCTTATTTTTTTAATTGTCACAGAAAGAAGACAGCAAAAGGCAGGGGTTTTTTATTATCACTAGCAGACTATTAGCTGAAGGACTTGTGGAACAAATGAGTTATGCTGCATTATAGTTTTGGTTTGCTGATTTTTAAAAGTTTAAATACTTCCTCTTCAGTTATTTTCTTCTATTAATGATATTTCTCTTGCAGCAAGACACTTTCATCTTCTCCTTTTGCTAGGAAAGTTTTAGGTCATTTTCTCTGATTTGTTGTTATCTGTTCAGGAGTTCTCTGTCACTCTTCTTGGGTAATTTCTTCAGGTTTTGACCCTTTCTGATAATCTTAGAACTACCTTAAATATTATTGTTCTTTGAATAGATTTTATTCCCACCAGTTTCTCTTTTTTATTGTTTATTTTATGTTAATTATTTAAGGGGTTTTTTACTTCTTTTTTTTTTTCTTATTTTTTACAGAAAGTAGGTAGTATTAGCTCAGCAGCATGCCTTTATTTTTTTCTCTTTTTTTGTATGTATGACTAAAGCATGATAAGGCATGCAGAATTTTTGGTAGTGGCAACATATAGAAATTTGACTCTCGGAAATAGGAATATGTTGCTTGGATGGATGGATTAGTGTGAAATATAATGGCATATTATGGAATTGTTTCCTATTTTTGAGAGGCATATTTGCATTACTATGAGATGAGGTTTTGAAATTCTGGAAAGTATGAAACTTGCATAATAAGTTGATATGAGGTAATTGCAGACTGTTATCTGAGAAGTATCACTTTTTTTTGAGGGTTATTGTTTTTTTGATAGTTATAATAAATGCTGCTGCTCACATCTAGGAGAACTTTGAAATGTGATGATAAAATACAGTACTGAGCTTAACCATGTTAGGAGGCAGTGATTTCTTTGCATTCAATAACACAGAAGTTATTTCATATCTTCAAGAAAGGTGATCTGGGTTTACATACGTGTCAAAAAATCAATTTTTTTTGTTTAGAGAAAGAACTCTCTCTGTTTTTTTTTTCTTATTATGTACACTATGTATGGCTGATAGGCAATTACTGATATATGTATTTTCAGGAAAAGGTCTTACAGTAACACTTCTGTATACAACAGCATTTGTGTTAATGATGAATTTGTTCTGCTTTCAGAGAAGTGAAAACAAGTCTTTTAAATGTTCAGTCTAATTTCATAAGCTGCATATTTTCTCAATGAGTATTGTGAATACTTTCTACTGCATCCTTGCTGTCTACCATGTGAAAGTTTAATACATCTGTTTTAGTATCTGCTAGAAATCTTATTCAAAATTTAATACTGAATAAGACTAAATATATATAAATATATTTATGCAAAAAGGTAGTTGTTAAGCTGTTTGGGGTATTTCAGGTAGTATTTTATGACCTTTGAAAATTTCTCTTTTAAGTTCTACCGGGCAGAAATTGAAGCTCTCCATTCTTCTGGGACAACCGCAGTTGTTAAATTCTGTGATTATGGAAATTATGAAGAGGTGCTTCTCAGCAACATCAGACCTGTTCATGCAGACACATGGGTATGTGATAAAAAATTGTATTAAAAATATAAACTACATAGCCTGTACAAAATATGTAACCCTTCAGCAATTAGTGCCTACTCATGCAAAGAGTGCTAATTGCATGTGTAGGAAAATAGTTAAGCAAATACACTAAAAAAAAAATCTCAACTTTTAGTTGTCTATATGAAACTTCACAAAAGTGTATTATTGTGTAGTATTCTTCCTGTATAATAAATTTCAATTGTATTGTTTAAAAATGAATAATTGACCTGTCAGCCAAACAGTTTTACGCATCTTTTCTCTCTAAAACTTGTTGCTTACTCTATTAAACACAGTTTTCTGTTGTATTTTGTGTACATTGTATGTTGTTCTGTAAAGGTTAGGAAACAGCCTTTTAAAATACTGAAGGGTTTTTACTACGTGTGTATGTATGGCTAAAAATAGACATCTGTATCACTTGATTTTGTATCATGATTTTATTCTTGTTTTAGTGGTTTCTTCTTTGTCAAATATTGTGGTGGAGGTATATGCCTCAAAATCTGTTTTATGAGGTTTAGAATGTATTAGCCTTATGGAAGTTGGAAATTTCAAAAGGCTTTTTTTTGTGAATGTCATGGAAATAGAGATGCATTTTGATTTTTTTTAATTTTTTTTTTTAAATCAGGAGTGTACAATTCTTTACTCTTAATATAAAAAGCTACACAAAAAGTATTTGTATATTGATTCCTTAATTGTTAGTTGACTGTGCTTATTTTTGTTTCTTACCTCTGGGTCATATAGCCATATTACTACTGCTGCAGAGGCTGAACAGTCAACTACTGTTTCCTGCCAGTGGTATTTTAACTTGTGTTCTTGCCGTAGCTCTCAGATGCCCTTACGGCCTCTGAGATGGCCTTTTTGTACTTAAAAAGATATCTGAAGCTCTTCCCAGCTGGTGCATTGATGTTTCTATGAAAATTTACCTTTTTAATTTTTTTTTCTTTTTATCCCAATAGCTGAGCTGTAAGGTGCTAGTTTCTTACTGTATGAATGTATGAATGTACTTTGACCCTTTTTCTGGGTCAATAACCAGCCTTTTCTTCACACTTTTGATTACAGTGGCTTTTATTTTACTTTAACCCTCTGAAAGTTAGCTCTCACAATCTAAGAGCTTGAGCTGGTGTTAAGATTAAGTTGATCTGGTAGTGAGGTGCCAACCTGAAGCAGTTGTCCTTCTTCCTACCTCTTCTGCCTGTCTTTGACCACGTATTTTTCCTGTTCCCTCTCCTCCTATGTTGGATCATCAGTCTTGTAGCCACAGGATAAGTCAAATGACATGGACCACTTTTTCCCCGCCCAATTTCATTTGTTTTATTTCAGAGTTAGTTTGTTAAAGCTGACACAAGACGGAGAGGCAATTCTGTTGCTGACGTAGCATAGTCCTAACAGCATGCTGGGTCCTGATAGTCATTGAGGCTTCCTGAGGTGTTACTGTGGAGAAATAAGGATTTTCCAAGGATCTTTCAGTCCATTCAGAAATGAAAGGTATCTTTCACAAGGTTCTTTTTTCCTATCAGAGGAGCTTAGGTGAATAGTGTAAATTCAAACTCAATTTAGATCATTATAGTTATATAAGATAAATGCCAACCAACATCTCCACAATAAACAATTTTTTTAGGGTTTCTTTCTGAGGATTTACTGTTTTGTTGCTGAAAGGTCCTTTCAGCTATAGGATTTTTGCAGGAGAATGTTGATTAGCATCTTGCTCTTAACTTTTTTGTGTTTGGATGCTAACTTTAGTTCTCTATGCGTTTGCAGTTCTTAATCACTCATTGGAGTTGTGCTCTGATACTCAGGTTTGTCTTTTAAGCTGAACACTGTTGGTCACTTTTCTTTGTCTCAGTGTTCATATTAATACATAAATCTAGATAGCACATGCAAATGCAAAATGAAGTTCTCATGCTGCTTAATACTTAATTCTTTGTCATAAGATTTAAGTAACTTTGTGTTATTTCCTCTTTACTAGAGAACAAAACAGATTTTTAAACTGACTTAAAAAATTACTTTTCTTTGATTGATTGATGTTAGCAGCAGCTATGAATTTGTTTTATTAGAAGTGTTATGCTGAGATTTATTTCAGTCCTTCCAGGTAACTTCCACATAGCTAAGTCTTTCTTAGCTGTCTTTACTGAAAACTTGTTACTAATGTGGAAATACATGGTATGTGAGTTCTGTTGTCCTAATATTGCCAGTTTTTCAAACTCCTTTTTGATAGAGTTGTTGCTATTTAGAAAAGATTTAGTGAATTGACTTAAAGGCAGAAATTTAGTCTATATGTTAGAATTGATTATTCTGTACTGTTTTCTCCAGCATACTTTTTGGTATTTGTGTGTTGAATTTAATTTTTTTTTTTCCAACAAATATAAACTGGTGGAAGTATACCACTGGGAGGAAAGGGAAAAAAAAAAAAAAGAAAGAAAAGCAAAAAGTTGCTGAACTAGTCACTTGAAAAAACAGCCAAAATTATCACAGTAACTTTATATTGATGACATGACCTATTGTTTAAGCACCTGAGCTTCTGGTCTACTTTTGGCAACCTTTATAATTATCAAAAATAGTAAATTAATGAAAATTCTTTACATTATTAATAGGCTTAATGTAATTCCATTTTCTCTTTGCCCCCTGCTGTTTAACATTCTGCTCTCTATTCCTGCTGACTCTTTAATACCAAACTGCACTGCATTGGTAGAAGTTTTGTGGGTTGGTGGTTTTTGTTTGGGTATTTTATGGGTTGAGGTTTTGGGTTTTTTTCTGTTTTCTCTCTCTCTTTTTTTTTTTTTTTTCTTTTTTCTTTTTTCCCTTGACTGTAGATTGAATATGCCTGATATTCTCAGGGTACATTGTGCTTTCCACTTCAGTGGAAAAAGTATACAAGGTGATCTGTAGACTTCTTCATAACTGATTGTATACTGGCCATCATCCAGTTTGCCCTGAGTTTGTTTTCAGTCCCTCTGACACCTAACATGCTGCTATTTATTTTTCTGATGGCTAGAAGGATAGAAGATAAACCTGTGTTTTAAATAAGGTAAATCAAAAAGATAGTGGTTTTTTTTTTCATAATCACGTACAATATCCACATAAATATATGTAAGAACACTAAAACTGTTTTTTTCTTAGTGCTTGCAAAATATATCTTAAGTATGCAATTCATAAATATTTTTAATAATAAAATTATATTTTGATTCCACTGTTTTAGAGTGCTTCTGAGTATCTTGTGTGTAACACTACAATACTGTATCCTTCTATTTCCCTCAATGTAGCAGGGATCATTTAATGAAAATATTATTATCCCAATGAAAAAATTAATTGCAAAGCCATTGTAGAAATAAGAACTGCTTGTTTTTCTTGTAAAACATGTAAGATTATACTAACAACTGAAAAGCATGGAGCGTTAAGAGCTTTCCTGACTCACTTAGTAGTTTGTTCTGTGGAAAAAAAAATAAATAAAGTCAAGATAATACTTTAAACTTTCAGTCTTAATTTTATTCTCTAACTTGTAGGATTTTTTTTCCTTAATAAATTTTGAAAATATGTAGGCTAAGTGCTTATCTTGTGGCATTTTTCCTCAAAGCCACGTCCTTGCTTTCCCTTTTCCATCTTGCATTTCCTTAGTCATGTGATAGGCCTTGTTCCACCATTTACACTACAATTACCCTTCTTTTTAGTTTTCTGTTATTATATGAAGGAAATGAAGATTGTAGTTTTCCAACCTATATATGTTATGGCCTTATTCTGATTGCTCTTAAAACAAGCTAGAATTCCTATGAACTTTTCTTACAGTAATTCACTTAAAAATACTAATTATGAAGTGAAGTCTATAGTTTAGCTTAGTTTCCCCTTCCTGTATCTTCTGCCTAAAGAGGTAAGAAGGCAAAAATTATTATTAAGATATGTATAATCATAGTTCTTCTGTAATCTTTTTTGTTCTGTGGCAACTGAAAAACCACTTTGCAGCTTTCCTCAATTCATTCCTCCAGTAAGGAATGAGTTGAGGAAAGAAAATAGCAAAGGGTCTTAGACTACAGTTCATGCCAACAGACATTTGGGAGCTCAAATTTGGTAATGTTGCGTCTTGTACCTCACAGAACTCTAAGAGCTTCTACAGGTGTTGACTTATCTTAAATCAAACTGTCATTCAAGGCTCTCTTTTTATACCTGTCCTCTATTTCAGGTAAGTAAGGTAGTAAACTCCTTTGAATTTTCTGAAGTCATTCGAACCTCTCTTCAGCAATGTAAAGAGCAACACTGAAAACCACTAAATGGTGAAGGCTTGCAGCTGCTCTTTAAGCTGGAGAAGACTTTTGCCAATCTGTTTTATGGAAGTTTTGAACCCATTCCAGTGTCTTGATTTATGACAGGCAAATACTTGAAGGATAGAGTGCCACTTCTTTATGGCTCTTTGGCCTGGATGGTCTTAGCATCACACTATCATCTTCTTGTGTTGTGTGTCAAGCAGGAAGTCTTTCCCATTGAATAATTAAGTAGGTGTAGTAGATAAATATGTTTTGGTTGGATCTCTTTATATAGCTTCTGTTGTCATTGACTATACTAAAACAAGGCTGTTAAAAGAGAATTATGCAGTCTACTTAACCAGTTTTAAGATTACTGTAGAAAAAATGTCCCTAAATAGTTGCATCAGACAAGATTTTGATGTCTTTTGTGCTTTGGCTTCTGTACTGTTAGGAAAATTTCTACAATAATTTTATAGTTCATAATTACCCATTCATTAAACGAATTTAATGAAGGCTGATTATTTTGGACTACCCTTCTTCCTGAGTGGTGGTGCATATTTATTAATTAATTTGAATCTAAAAAGTTAATAGTGTGGATTTCTTTCTTCTTTATTAAAACACTTTAGATTTAGGCAGTCATTTTGTTGGAATGTACCTCATTTTCTGTCTAACCAATATGCAGTGATTTCAGTTGCCTCTGTCCTGCCAGGCTGAAAAATTACTTTTCATAGTCTATCCTAAACATTTTATTTATTTATTTATTTATTTATTTATTTTTAATTTTCTTACTTGAGACTTTTTTACTTACTGGAAATGTTCCCTTAAATCCCATCACAGATTTTGCAGAGGGTCATCATATATGCCTTTACATGGAATTAAGCTTCAGGTTCTGTCAGGATAATTATTTACGTAACTTATTTATTTCCCCAGCCTTCTTTTAAGAGGCAGTGTTTCGAGACAAGCATTGTGGAAAGCATTTATCCTGATAAACTACTACTAAGTATTTTTCTTTAGCACCTCTATCCTCTGAGAAACTACATGGTTTTTCAGACTTTAGCTTTCTGTATCCATGTTGGAATATAGACAGATGATCACAACTTAACTATTCCTCTGAAAGTTACTGGCCCTTATTTGAAATGTAATAACTGACATTTAAAGGTGCTTAAGAAACTGCATTTTACTTTTTAATAAACTAAAAGCAGGCAAATTTCAGTTGAGAGAAGATAATTTATACTAAGTGGGCATAAAACAATGGCTTTCAATTTTCTGTCTGCTTCATTAGGCGTTGCAAAATATGTTTGAGTCTTCCACTTGAGCATTTCATATTCATCAGACTATGAAATATCATTGCAAAGTATTGCCAGCTGTACAAATCAGGTTAAGGGGACATTCTTTTTGGAGTTTCTAGTGATGAAAAAACTCGTGACAGTTAAAGTAGGATACTTGGAGTATTGCACTGTTCTTTTCCCTCCTCCTTCCCCCCTGCACCTTGTTATTACATGTAATTGCATACAATGACAATTTATTATTTGGGGACTGCATATGGGCTCCTTAAGTTGTTTATTTTGCGAGCGACTATTCCTCGCTAAACAGCTTCCTTTAAAGTGACTTGCAATTTTGTTTTGAGATAGCATAGCTTAACCTGCTTTAATTATTATGTTTGATCCTGTTGTCATGTGATGAAAGTTTTTCATATTCTTGTTTTGAGAATTCTGAAAGATTTTATGCTTGGATTTCTCTGTATGGCATGTGCCGAAATTGAACATGCTGAGCATGTAAAAGAATTTTGATGTGTAAAAATGTCTGGGCTATTACCAGCATCACCATTTCTCTTCTGATTTCAATGTTCTGAGTTTGTCCATGTTTAATAGATGAATTCGAACGATTTTAAAGAGGAAACTGGAGGAATAGATGTAGTATTCCTGACTGATTGCTTTCTAGGAAAGAGACCTGATACTGTTGGCTTGGTATCACAGAAGAGAAGCTATGACAAACCTATTTTGTAGTGGGGTATATGATTCCAGACCTTACTCCCTCTTAGCGTATATAGCACGTGTTGAATAGACACATTATTTAATGTACTGAAGTTTCCTTGTACAGGCATGGTTAATGTCAGGAATGCTTGGGGTTTTTTTTTGTTGTTCGATGACTTGCAAGTGTTATCGGTAAGAATATCTGTAAACAAGAAATCTTCCATAATGTAAGAACTAAAAAAAATTTGTCTGTGAAAACAGTTATTTGCAGAAAAGTGATTTGTGTTTTCTTTATAAATGTTAAAGCACATGAAAATAATCCTTTTGGGGTTTTTTTTTTTGGTTGATTGGTTGGGGTTTTTTGGGTTGAGGAGGGTGAGATGTGTTTTTCTACTTCTGTTGGCTTTGAGTAAATTTTATAAGGTTTGTAACAATGACAAGGGCTCTACTCATGCTTTATTTTCTTCATATTAATAATGTCATCTGCAGGTTTCTTTCATGTCCCAAGAGAGACATTTATAGACTATTTTTGAGTGCATATAGATGTCTGAGCTAGACATAATTGTTCACATTGTCAAAGAATAGCATCAATTAATCAGATCTTCTCAGAATATCTTTAGAGAGCATAAACAGAAGAGGAAATGTTTTGGTTTGACATCTTTCTTACAAGATTTGCTTGCCTTCTCAGTACTTAGTTGGCATATCTAGATTTTTCAAAGTTTTGGGGAAGTAGTATTTGCTTCAGCCTTACACAAAGCATTGAATATCTTTGCTAATTTAGTCAAGATGCATTTAATAATAAATGTAAAACTGATTAATTGTTGTAATTTACTGGGAGGGGTAGAAAAAAGATTTTGAAATTAATTACATATTCCTTTTAAAAATTAAGTGTGGTGTTGAAGAGCTCTTTGCCAAAGTAGAATACCTGTTTGTCTAATGAGAGCAAGAGTTGGTTAACAACAAAGCAACAAATATCTGAGGGCTATATAGAGGGGTTTTTTTCCATATTTTGTGCATTTATTTTGTATGTCCCACATACTGAACATAAAACATCATAGGGTCTTCTAACTTGGCATGCTGTCATGCAGGACGGTATCAGGAAATATCTTCATTGCTCAGAAAGAGTGTTTCAGATTCTCCTATGCTTGGGAAGCACATTTATCAGTGGTATTTTTTTTGTTTTCTTCTTTCATTACCCTATACTTGCCAAGTATTTTCATTAGTACCCAGTTGGAAATGTTATTTCTGACTTCTTACTGGAAATCTTGAGAGCTTATTTCATGTAGGTTCATTTCAGTACATACTATTTATATTACTGAAAAGGTGTATGTAGTTATGTCATAGTATTCTGTTTCCTTTTTTAATTTGTGCCTTGTGTTCATCAGTTTTCTGATCTCCTGGGCATTTTTGTTCTTCCTGTACATTAGATTTGCTCATATAGGACTTCCACTGTGGGTTAAAGGGCATGTAGGAGAAAATTAGAACAGTGGTGTCTATCTATTGCAGTAATCTTTCTTCCTTTCCTGACAGAGCTCCCTCAGTGTACCTTTCCACTCTAGAACAGTGATAGTAAACCTTCTTGAGTGCTAGAGCTGAAAGTAAAATTTTACACGATATTGGATGCAGAGTTGCTAGGGTTTCTCTTCTTGCTTGGTTTCTTTGGCCCATTCCACTCTTGCTTGTTTTTCCTGTTCATGTAATCAGCCTCCTTTTGATGTCTGACACCCATAAGCTTACATCAGCAATCCTTATTGCTGGGCGTTGTGAGGCCTAGCCTTTGGAAATTGCATCATAAGTCATAGTTTCATCACCACTGTCCAGGGAGAGGAGAGAAGCTGAGTCCCCAGTGAGAGAGTTGAGTCTCCCGTGAGTTCTAGGCCACTTAAAGGAGGGATCTATTCAACAAAGGTTGATCTCTCAACCTAGAAAAGGACTTCCCTCCATGTCAAGGAGGGAAGGAAAGTACTGTGAACATGAGTGAATTGGTGTGTGTGTGTGTGGGTGTCGATATGTAATTCTTTTGCTTTTCTTACACATGGAAAAGGTTTTTTGTTTTGGTTTTTGTTTTGGTTTTTACTTTGGTCCTACCTGATTGATTAATTATGTATAGACATAAAAATTTGTTGAAGATTAGATTTTAGAGCTTTATTCTATCCTGTAGCAGTTTAAAAAGTTCCTTATTTTTATAGGCCTATTTTGCCCATCATAATTTTTTGATCCTGTTGTAGAACTTGTGGGATGACATGGTCTATTAAGTTTTTTAAAGTAGTGGTTAACAATTTAAAAATAGGTACAATTCAGCATATTTTATTTTACAATGTAAGCATACAGCATATATGTAATGTAGAGGTCCTGACATTCAAGTTAAGATACTCTTTTTTTTAAATGGGGCTATTCTGAGTAGCTTCATGGGCAGTTTCACTTTTAAGACTCTCTGAAATTGCTGTGTCCCTGCAGCACCTGTAAGCAGTTTTGGTTTGTTTGTCTCTAATTAGGAGTTGGGATAAATTTTGTTTTGGAGTTTGTTTAAATTTTTCCTGTATATTTACTTAAATACCTTTTCCCATGTTTTACTTTCTAAATTTTTTTGTGCAGTTGGTCATTCACAAGTAAAATCACGTAGGTGTTTGTTTACCGGATATACACCTGTGTTTGACGGGGATTTGTATGCTAAATTTTGTTGTGGGTGAGTGTGTGCGCACAGTTACTCTGTTTCACCTAAAATGTCACCAAAACTCACTGCTTTCCTGTTGAAGTTGATAATGGTTTTGTGCCCTAACAGCAAAGCATTAGGTAATTTCTCATACTATCTCAGGTAGTTTCTCCTACTGTCACTTAGTGTTTTCTTTTTGAATTTTTTTGTTGGGAGAATTTTCTGATTACATACTGAAATAAGACCAACAATACAGCAAATACTTTTCCCCCCCCAAATGCATGTGTATGGTTTTGCTTACAAGTGCACTTGGTGCAAGGAGATGGAATGCTCAAATTTTTCTCCAACACTATGCAAGTATTCCTTTTGCCTATGTTTAGGACTATATATGTATTACCAACGAATACCAGACCTTTCCAGAGGTCTTTATTCAACTTGCTGTTCTGAAAAACTGTATGAGTCCTTTATTTAAAAAAAAAAAAAAGGTGGGGGGGAAGTTGGGGAGAGGGAAGAGCTAAGAGGTATATATGGAGGGGAGGGATGGTGGTGCACCCATAATTCGGTGCTGTTTTCCACAAACTGGCACAATTACTTGTTACAGTAGCATTACTCCTTATGGCACATGAATCCTTATAGTGGTTACTGTTACTGACTTCATGTTGTTAAATTTATGTGTTTTGTTGAAAACATTTCTGCTTCCGGTTTGTGGCTTTCTTCTTGCTGAATTGAGAAAACTCAATGTCTGTTAGTTGTGTGTTATTTATATAGCAGATCTCACTTCAATGTATCTACTTTTCTTGTAGCAATTATTAAAGATAAACCTTTAGTTATTCATAGTTTGATATCGATACTATTCAATGTGAAGAAGCTTTCAGCAATAGTTGGTATTTCCATTTTGTTTTGGGGATGTGCTGTGAATGGCTTAAATACGTGTTTCTAAGGAACTTTTGAAATTTGTGACTTTTGTCTGTACTAAGAACATGGTGACAACTTGCAGGAGGGAACATTTGTTTCATGCACAAACCTGACAAGAGGAGTTGCACATTTATTTTGATACATGCCAGAGGGAACAACTGGAACTATGAATAACCTGTGCAATACCCTTAAGGGGAACAGATAAGCTAGCAAAATGTCTGTGGGATAATTGTGCCCCAGACTTACGTTACCCTAGTTTTATGGAAATGTAATTGGAATGTAGTCTGTTCAGAAAACAAATGAGTGCTTTGTTTTCAGAGTTGAAAAGCAATGAAGTACTGAGAAATGTCTGATTCTGTGTTAAATGTTGTGTCGCTTTTAGTGGTCTCACATTTACCTATGTAATTCTTCTTGTCTATCCGTCAGTTTTTCCATTTCTGGATTTTTCTGAAGAATCTACAAATTTTTTGTTACTTAGTATATAATGGTTATTGCTTCGCTCAAAACTTACGATGTATATTGTCTTAATGGAATAATTTTAAAATTAGCTGTGTTTAAAGCTCAGCTGCTTTTGTTACAGCTTATATTTTCTGCAGAGGAAAAATGAGATAAAACTAATTAAAAATATTAATAGTGTATATCCATTTTTTTCAGGATTACTGAATCATTTGTTATAAATTTAGTGTCTTTAATGTGGATTAAGGCTTTAGTTGATAAATTACTGGCCCTGAAGAATGCTCTGTAGAATTTTACAAAACCTGGCCAAGAAAAAATAGAATTATTTTACTTCTGATGTTTGGTTAGTGAAAGTCAACAGAAAAGATTTATTATCATTAATTTATTTCTGATGCTAAAGAAAAGACTGTTCAGGGAAGGGTCATCTTGTTTTGTTTTGGTTTTTTTTAAGACAAAAAAGCAACAGATTTTATGGGGTAGCTCCATGCCACCTAGTTTTACATCCCATGATTAGGAACATATTTACATATGGCCCATGTGTGTTCAGTGGAGACAAAGCCATACCCTCATAAGATCAATTTCTTTTTCTAAGTGTAAATAATGTAAATAAGGGAAACAAGGTTGTTTTGTTGGGGTGTGTGTGGGTTGTTGTTGTTTTTTGTTTAATGACATTGCAGCAAGTTTGTTTTAATGAACTATCAGTAATGTTTGAATGTGACTATTCCCACATTAGGAAAACCATTAACTGAATTTCTCTGTTGCATAAAAGGCTTTGTACAGAGCTTGAAGTTAGAATATAGTGTTTTGTTTGTATAGTACATCAAAATCTCATACAATTTGAGAAACAGGAGAAGAGAGCAAGATGGCACTAGTATAGTAGGTTAAAACATTATGTAAGTGGGTAGGAATTATTCTGGCTGTATATGGAATGGCAACAAACAGTAGTTGTGTAGTTGCAGTTCAAAGTCTCAGGAGGTTTTTAGTAAATCGTACAATACCGTACAGCAAGTCAATTGTATCCCTTTGAGGACAACTAAAGTGATGTTAAGATTTTGCAGTAAATCTCTCAGTAGTTTCCACAACATTGCTATTTCTGTCATCACTGTCTTGTATAGTAAAATATAGTATTTTACTATACTGAAACCAGAGCTGAAAGCTTCAGCAAAGCTATTGATGGTTTTGATGTAAAAGTCAAATCAGAGTTACATATGGAGTACTATTCCTGTCGTGTGTGCTCATTTATACACATGTATGTCATCTCTACTAATTATCTAATGCTTATAATGTCTCATATGTAGCTTGATGCTTATGGGGTCATGACTTTGAAGAGGGAGAACAACATGTATACTCTATAAATCCTTTACAGTTGTTTGTCCTGCATATCCTTTATAGACAGAAAATAATGCCAGTGTATCAATGCAGTTGATAAAAAGTATCTCTGAAGTCCTATGTAGTCCCTACTGCTGATGGAGATGAGCTTCCTTAATGGACGTGGCCAAAGTCACATTTCCTCAGGCATGTAGTATTAGAAGAACTTTAAAATTAGATTAAATTCAAAGTTCTTGATAAAATTTACTTTAAAGTCTTTTCTTTTTGAGTAGACCTTACAGATTCTTGCCAATTTGGGATAAAAGTCTATTGCTTTTAAAAATCCATTTAGACAATAAAGCCAAACATTTCCAGTGCATGTGATCCTTTCATTTTGTTCCTGTTTCGTTTGTTGTTGTTTCAGAACAAAGCAACTGCTTCCATACACTACAGTAGATCCTGGTTAGTCTATTGATTAAATATCCTGTAGCTCACCAACTTGATGGTTGTATCCAGAAGTCACCACTGAAACAACTCTTAATGTGAAAGAGAAAAATTTGAAAAAAGCACATGTAAACATTTTCTTTATATTTTGGGATTTTTGT
Source organism: Aramus guarauna (assembly GCA_013400195.1). Lineage (NCBI taxonomy): Eukaryota > Metazoa > Chordata > Aves > Gruiformes > Aramidae > Aramus > Aramus guarauna. The sequence goes on along the minus strand of VXBL01003752.1, from coordinate 140,465 downwards.
TTTGACTTTATTTGAATAATTTAAAGATGTAGTCTTAGTGTTCTGTAGGTTTTCTATACACTTTTCTAAAAACAGTCTAAATAGCAAAATTTTTATCATTCAATACAGAAGATAAAGTGCTTATTTTAGCTCTTTTTTTGTTACCTGAGTAAAATTTATCTGGATACCTAGAAATATGTCAGTGGAGAAAGATAGAGACACTGGGGAAGAATGAAAGAAACAATGTAGCTTTAATGTCATTGTTCTGGTTTTGTGAATTAGAAAATGCATATCATCTTTCATGTCTTGTGAATTTTTGCCTTCATTTGTGATTCAAGAATGAAGAAATATGTGATTGTTTATTTTTGAATTGTCTTTACCTTTCTCTCATTTTATTTTCACAAGTGCCATGTAAAGTTACCAGTTTTATTAGAAGTTAATGGTTTTGGTCTTTAGGATAATTTAAAGTTAATTATAAGACTGGACAATCCATTTTAAGTTCTGAATTTGTTTACAATCCATTGCAACTATTTTAAATTTTGAAAACTATCTTGCTGTTTAAAAAATCGGAGCAGATCTTGTTTACTAAGAGAAGTAAAACCATAAAACGTAGAAACAATTAACTCTATACTGTAAAAATGATTCTGCGTTAGAAGGACATGGATGATACTGAGGATTAACTTAAGTCCTGCGTAAGTTTTGTTTCAATTCTTTGTGTTTAAATAGTAACTTCGGGATGGTTCTCTCTGACGTGTGTGTGCACACAAACACGCACACACACTGATAGAAGGTGTAAGTTCCACTTCAGTTCATAAGTCATTATCCTCCTCAGAGATACTTTTAATGGTTCTTAAATAATTGCTTCTAATGTCAAAATCTGTTTCACACACCCATAACATCTGAATAAGGGCAGGCTAATTGCACATTCCGTAAGATTATTTTAATGGAAAACGGATTTATGAAGAGCGACTAGGAGTGTGATTTCATGGACTGGGTTGATGACCAGCTATCAGCTCTGAGAGGAGGAAGTAGTTCTTCCACCTTAATCATGACCATCCTACCTTTTGAATCTGCATTAGTTAAAGGTTGCAACTGTACGCCTGAGCAAGAAAGGAGAAGTGGAAAGCAGTGATGAAAAAAGTGCAGGAGAAGAGAGAGGAAAACAGTTTCAGCAGTAGCCAGAGCTTACTCTGGTTCCACTGTCCTTGGCACTACAGTCTACGTATCAGAATTGGGTTGTAAATTTAAGGGTGTCTTGTAGTTGGTTCCTTGACTTAGTTATTTTGCTTATAAAAGATTTAATTGTAGTGTGATGATACACTTAAAAATATCAAGGCAAGAGCTAAGTAACAATAATAATTGTAGATCTTATCATTAACATTCTAAATGGTATATTTAAAAGTTAATTTAAAAACTTTAGCATGTATTTGCTACGAGATAAAAAATGTTAGTTTTTGTAAAAAAAGTTATTTAAACACAGCCGTATGTGTTTAAATATATATAATCAGTGATACATTACTGCAATGTCTTACATGATATGTGTGAGCATACTAAAAGTATATTTTTTCTAAAAATAGGTAATGCTATCCTGACTCCTTTGAAGGTACATTAATAGGTCTAAGAGTTTATTTTAATTACCTGACAGGAGTGAGGGGTCAGCTCTATGCGCGTCTAACAGGTCTAGATTCTACTTTGAATCTCACTTGTCCATCTCACTTTAGCTCAGAAATTCATATGGCCATAAGCCCAGTCTAATATAGATGTGTTGTGTACTGTGAAAAAAATTGCGAGCATCTACAAGCACACAAAGATTACTCTGTGAGAGGAACTGATATTTTAAGTAACAAGCATAACTCGCAAAGAAAATTAATCAAGAGCAAATATGTTGAATTATTCTGTAATTAGATGCTTTAAAAAACGCTCTTGTCACAAAGTCTTGGTTGAGATCCTTGAAAAATCTACATTAGTGGTAACTTTTACTTGGAGTTTTCACACCTAATTTCATAGTAATTTTTGAAATTATGCCCTAAAGCCAGTCTACAATTGTGTAACTTAAAACTTGTGCTTTTATTAAATGACAAAACCTATTTTTTCATAAAATACTGTGTTCATTCTTAGTTTTATGGAGTTCTAAGAATCCATTTAAGTATTCAGATAACGTAAAAGTTTAAGTGAATACTGTAGATACTTGAACCAGTGAGTCTTATCTTTACAAATATAGGATGTGTTATATATTACAATTTACATATTTAAATTTAGCTTTTTCTAGGAAACTTATGATTTTTTTTGTATATGGCCATAACATGGTTGGGTTTTCTGTTTGGTTATGTTGTTTTTTTGTTTTGTTTTATTTTTTAAATACGTCTGGAAAATCTTACAGTATTTTTGATTGATGCAAGCACGGGTAAGTAGAAACTGCAAAAATCAAACATTAAAGTACGCAAAGAGATCGACACTGGGTGATTAGTCAAAAGGAATTCCTTTCAGAAAGGAGTTTAACCAGAAAAACAAGACATCATTTGGTGTGTTAACAGCAGGAGACAGCTGTTGCCAGCATAATGGGCACTGCAGAGAGTCATTCAATGTGGACTGGGAAATGAGAGTTGAAATGCATGTGAAAGAGAAGTTCATTTTGCCAGGAAGCAAGCACTCCTTTTTTTGTACTGACTCCAGCAAGTTTTCCATGCATTGAGTACGTGGCTGAAGTTAAAACTGCAACTTAAACTGAAGCAGTGGTTTGACATTACTGAAATGGAGAATGTTTCCTGCTTTCTTTGCCTACTGTCTCTTCTTCATCCCATGGTTCCCAGTCCCACACTGCTCCTTCATGCCTCCTTGCACAGGCTCTGGTGCTTATCCTTTAGCAGCCCACAGAGAGCTATAATTGAAGCTACAGCAGAGGGGCCCAGTGACTAGAGCAAAATTTTCTGTTCATGAGCAGGGATAGAGGTAACTACTTAGTAGGTAGCAAACTGTTGGAGCTGCTCAGCTGTGACTTGCACCTGCATCTTAAATATATGTGAGCAGAACATTCAGCAAAGCTTTTGTATAATTCATAACATCTGTCCTGCTCTTTACTGTCATCCACTCATTCATTGTTTTCAGAAGTTATACAGTAAGTATACACTTCAAGGACTGTATTTAAAAAAAAACAAACAAACAAAAAAAAAACCAAAAAAAACCAAACCCAACAAAAAACCTTTCATAGCATCATTTTGATTGGAAAAGACCTTTAAGATCATCAAGTCCCACTGTGAACCTAACACTGCCAAGTCCACCATTAAACCATGTCCCTAAGCACCACATCTACACATCTTTTAAATACCTCCAGGGATGGTGACTCAACCACTTCCCTGGGCAGCCTGTTCCAATGCTTGACAACCCTTTCAGCGAAATTTTTTTTTCCTAATATTCACTCTAAACCTCCCCGGTTTCTGAACAGTTCTTTGGAATGCACTAAAAGAAGTCTTGCAATTGAAATTCAACGAGAAAGCTTTTAATGAAATACAAATTTACTCTGCTCTAATATTGTTAATTTTAAGAGTAAATTTGTTGTTAAAATAGTTTAAATGCTGGATTTATAACTTTATTCTGCAGCTGTGAAATCCATTGAATTTTTTTATGTAAAAGCATGCTGGTAGTCACTGGCTGGCCTGAAGTTGCTTGCCAATTCACTGAGCTCAGCTGGTATAGTACGGTGGCGGTACAAGCTCTTCAGAATATATGGGTCCAAAATAAAAGCACTGAGTGTGCATATTTTCCCATTTTACACTTGTTTCAATCTTGTGTGTCTTATGGAACAAAAATATCAAAAGTAACAGCAGATTTTGATGGCAACGTTTTTGAATAGAAGCTGAAATTCCCAATGGTTTATGCTTCTCTGTTCACCACCTAGGTTTAAATACCTGAAGAATGCTGACATCCTCCAGTGTCTCTCATGTCATTCAAACCTGTTGCTGCAATAATTTCTTAATGTATTTCATTTTTTGCATTGTAAACCTTTCCTTGCTCTTTCCTGTGCATCTGCCATTTTTTTGGTGATCTTTCCAGTTTTGCTTAGTAGTATCATTTAATCTCAGGGTACATCGCCCTGGGTAGGCATTGTGCAAGTACTATAAAACTCAATCCTGGATCCTGGAATATTAAATAAATAATGAATAATAAGATGGAGATAATAAAATATATACATTTTTGGAGTAGTATACTAATATGAAAGCTCTACTGATAATAGGAGGAGAATGAAAATGCTCTGACAGAGATTTGTGGCTGCCTTCGCTTTATAAAATGTAATCTAGATCCTAGATAAGGAAGTAGGAAATGCAGTGGTTTAGAATGAGTCACAAGCAACTGGTAAATTGAAAGCAAGCAGCAAGAAAGACTGGAAAAATAGAGTTGGTGGCAAGATATGGGACCTAATTGACTGCAGAGTTATAATGGCACAAATGTAGAAAGCTGAAAAAACTTCTGCTGAAGAACAGAAAAAACAAGGAAGTGAACATTAGAGATGCTAAGTTTTGCCTACAAAGGGTGGATGCTGCTCTAGAAGAGGGATGGCAGTTTTGAGCATAGGTTGGAGAGATTTTTAAAGTAAATTGAGATAAAAATGAACCCAGAAAAAAATTCTTAAGATGGAAATAAAATAAAATGGCAATAGAAAAAGAGTGAAAGATCAGCAGTGGTGGACTGAAGGTCAGCAATCAAGAAATGGTGGAAGAAAATAATTGCAGTTACTTGCAAAACAAGAAACAATGTTTAATAAAGGTACGGCTTGGCAAATTGTTCTTTTCGAGAAAGTTAGGTCCAATTGGGATTAAACGTGAATAGGTAAGAAACAAATGACAATGTGTCATCTGACGTGAAGATGACAGTCTTCAACAAGACAATCAGTAACTGTGAGGAGCCACTGTGCATAGAGAAGAAGGAGGGACCAGTTGAAAGGTGTTTTGATGCTCATTCATTCTTGTCATCATTTGCTGCATTGCTCGCTTTCATTTCATTCAGAGCCTCAAAGTGAATGTGATTTCACGTTTCATTTTGCCTATTGTAATAAAAATACTTGAATTGGAATGCATGTATCTGAAGCTTTTCATTCTATGTGTAAATACAACTACGCCAAAATAGAAATGTGTAAGACAAATTCTAGTTTTAATTTGGTTTTACTGAATTTAATGCATCAACAACATTAGCTTTGAGATTTGATGAAGATTTGCTGCTCTAGAAATTTACTGATTTACTTACCCTCAGAAAGAGGTTGGCTATTACAGGTGAGATGTGATACACTGAACTGTTTAATATCTCTTCTTTTTGAGCAAAGACTACTAAGGTTACAAAGAAAATCTTCATATCTAATTCACTACAGTCTCTTGAAAACAGCAGTATGCATCACTAAATTTTCAGTCATGCGTACATGCCATTTAGTTTTCCAGTTTGGGAGAAATCCAACCATCAAGCACGTGAAAGCTCACCAGTTCTTTCTTGAAGAGTGAGCTCTTTCTGTTGGATTGAAGCTTTGGCAAAGAATTTTAAGAAAACTTGCAATTGCGTCTGTCTTTACTCTTTTGGCAAATAACATATTTTCAGCTATTCAGGTTTCTTGGAGTACACTGAAAGAGCTAAAGGTATTTAGACCACTTCAGGGATATAGCTTATCTTAAAACATTTTGATGCTATTGCGGTTTGCGTTGTCAGTGATAGGAGATTACTTCATATCCTAAGTTGAGGGTTTGTACTAGGGCTGATAGTATTGCAAAGTGTGTGGATTTTTTTTGGTTAGATGTCTGCTTCTCTATTTTTTCTTTCCTTTTGGATAATCAGCGTCTCTGAACCTCTTTGTATGAGGGAATCGATAGTACTGCAAGCATTAAAAGTAGTACACTAAGAAAAGTAAGTTTTATGGCAGAATTCTGTGGTTCTCAGCCTTTGGCTACAGTGAAACTACAACATATAAATCAGTTATGCTGTATTTAATTGTGTCGAAAATCTGTTTTCTTCTAGAGTTATTGCAGACTCTCTGTAGTAGGGCTTAATCTGTTGTTCTGGAAATACAGCTGTAACCACAGATGTGCCCTGTAAATAGAAGACCTTACCATGAGGAATGTGGTTGTCTATCACTGTTATTTTAAAAATGCATGTTTATTGATATTCAAGCTGATTCAGAAAGAGACAATTTCTTGAGTAAGATCTGACTTTTCCCAACAGAAAGAAACTTAGGCTGTAGATTTTCCTTTCGGTCTCCTGTAGTGAAATATTTTACTGCTGTGACTTGCTTACTCTTTGTTGTATGCAAGACAGTTCCTGGGTGTTGGAATGGTTGATGAACTTTTAATTCAGTGTTCTTGGTCTGTTTTTCTGTATGTTCCTGTGTTGTGAATGAAAGGGAATTAGAGTTACATACTCAGTACTTTTTCCCAAAAGTGGATTTCTTACAGCATGTTCCCTCTAGACCTGGCATGTGCTACAATGTAGTGTTAGATATTAAAGAAACAAAATTATAACTGTTTCCCTGAGACACAATTTGCCAATCATACTTATGTTCAGAAACTTTTAAATACTTTTCAGCCTATAATATTTTCTTCTATTTGTCTGTTATCAACTCTAATGCTTTTAAAATTTTTCTTTATCTTTAATGTGTACCACCTTCAAATATTCATCAGATGAGTGTTTTTCCTTTCAGTTTTTCTTGACCAAAGTAAATATGTAGCTATTTTAATCTTCCTTTCTAAATCATTCTTCAGTCTCTTGATTATTTTTGTTGGTTTTGTGTTGTTTTGTGTGTGTGTGTGTGTGTCCCCAAATTTAATATTATTTGTCAATATCTTTCTGGTATTGAGATGTCTAGGAGTGAATGCAATATTGCAAATATGTAATTACCTCTCCTCTCATTATTCAGAGGTTATATTTATTATTGCTGCACATAGCAAGATCGTATCTAAATTGCTGTCCACTATACTTGTAGGCTTTTTTCATAATTACTTCATCACAGATTTTTATCTACTGTTTCAGATCTGTGTTACTAGTATGCATATTGCCAGATGCTGTTCCTTGCATTTCCATTTCCTAATTCTTCTTTTTCATTCTACAAACACTTCTAAACTCCCAAAAGCTGACATTTCTCTTGCTCTGGCAGGTTATTGAGGTTATCTTACTTCCTGAGTTTTTCTATATGGCTCTTGAAAATAATTTTGCTTTAATATATATATACTTTTTTCCCCACAAATATGTAATCACTTCTGCTGCTGCCCTGGGGATTGAGTTTTGAGATTCTCCATCTTGTTTTTGTTAGCTTTCCCAGGTTTGAAAAACCCACTCCCATTATCTCGCTTTGTTAAGTGGTCATCAGCACATAAACACCAGTTGCTATGTGTGCATGAATTCATTCATACGTGTATGTGTGTTGTGTGTATGTATGTATGCATATACCTACTCACATATAATGCATTTACCTACTCTTCCATTTAAAATAATGCTATTTACCTGCAGGAGGAGGAGGAAGAAACATATGAGCAAACTCTAGAATTCCGCAGAGGAGGTGATGGTCAGCCAAGACGGTCCACACGACCTACTCAACAATTTTATCAACCCCCAAGAGCTAGAAACTGATTAATAAGAAATAAAAGGTAAATATATGATGTTGACATTTTATTTATGGGTGTAGATTTCAAGAAAAGTAGATCTGGATTGTTCTGTTCTTCAGCGTTCTTTAGTCTTTGTGAAGTTTACAAGAGAACTTTCTACAACTTCACCAATAATTGGTTGTATAAGAACCCTCAGTATTGGGTTGCAGATGGTGAATGTTTTGAACATATAGATTACTGTAATCACCCTTTTACAAGCAAATAAACAAAATTCCTAGAAAAACCTTGTTTCTCATTAAAAAAAAAAAGTATTAAGCAACAGCATATGTATGACCTACTTTTTTTAATAGTGGTAATATGTTTATAAGGAACAAGCACGGGGCAGTGATTGCTACACCTAGAGAACTATTGATATTAAATCAGTGTCTTATGATTTAAGTGAAAGTTTTATGGTTGTGTCTTTTTAGTTTAGAAACCACTTGTTGCAATCACCTACATGGAATGTATGTTTGACATATTGCTTCTAGATTTTATTAGGGATATTGGTAAATTTATGATAGAAATTGGATATCCGTTTCTCTGGATTTTTGTGGCTGTAGGAAGAGACTTAATATATCTGTAGGAAGACAGAAGGCAATAAAAACACTTTTCCAAGTAGCTTTTTAACTTTGCTTTATGTAAGAATTTGTGTCATCTGAGAGCGCTTTTACTTGATAGTTTTTCACCTGAGAGCAGCAGCAAGTTTCCCTCATTCCATTACATTGGACCAGCTTCTCTGAAGCAAGTAGCTGCAGTCCCTGCTGAACTCAGTACTGTCTGTCTCTGTCCAAGATCCCATATTCTACTTTTTATGAGTCATGTGAATAAATATTTTTCTATTGTTTTGCTTAGCATGGGAAGGAGAATTTGCAACACTAAAAATCTATGAGACCACCATCGAATGGGGAGGTACAAGGCCTAAGAATATTTCCCATACTCTGAGTCTTGAGGATATGCTTGCACCCATACTTTATTAATTAGCAGAAATTGAAGTTTTATATATCATTCTCAGAAAATACACCTGATATATACATTCAGAAATATAAAAAGGCCAGCCAGATAAAATTATAATTCTTTTACTAAACAAATCAAGTATGCCGTACTACTTTCATTTTACTTGTGGATCTTGCAAATTCTTAATTTTCAAATGTTGATTAAAAGTCTGTCCTGAATAAAGAAAGCTTTGTAAAGCTGCATGCTATTTGGTGTACATCTACAATGTGTCTCAGTCTTGAATCTGATTTTTTTTTTTATTTTCCCTACTAGCCAGTTTATTTTTACCAAGGTCTTTTTGTTTGTTTCCTGGCCCCAGTCCTTCACCTTCACTTGGCTTAATAGTTGCTTCTGATCTCTGCAGCTTTTGATGCAATAACATATGACTTTATTTTTTGTGATCATATGCTAAAATACCTTTTTCATTTGGGGCAGTACTGTCAGTATAAGAGCAAAATTTATTCCTAGCTCTTGCCAAGGTGATAATTATTCTATTTTTGCCCATATAATTCGATTTCCTATTTTAAGTAAGTGTATCAATCACTATCAATAAACATGTCATGAGAAAATTTATGCAGAAATAATTCTGGCATATGCACCAATCTGAGTTCAAAACCAGCTCAGTTGGCTCAGAGGAGTGTCAGTGTGATCAGCTGAATGAAATGTGCTCAGTGTAGGCAGCAGTCAAAACCAGGGAGGGTATTTTTTGTGGCTTTAGGTAAAATTTTTTTGGTATTTAATTTTACAGCATAAATCTGGAAAACTGTTTGGCTTTAGTAAGCTGAGTGAGTGGGGGAAAACAGACATCCAGAGAGCAGGATAGTAACTCCTGTATCTCAAGAAGAGTGAAAGAATTGTTGGCAAGTAAGGAACAACCTTTTTAAGGCACAGGTGGGTGTTCCTTGCAGGTTTTCATATACCTTACTTTGAAGATTCAAGCAGGATCCTAAGTTAAGTGGACAGCAGACTCAGTATCAAAACCTACCTGCCATAAAAAATAAACAGTTACAGCCCTTCCCCTGCCCCAGTTCAAATACTATTGTTTTCTGTCAGATATCTCTACATAAAGGGGTTAGATTCAGGTGGTAAATAGTGTCAGTTAAATAAACCCAAAAGCATTTGTCAACAAGTAGCAATGGACTCATCCAGGAAAAGAAAAATCAAGATATATCTTGGAAAAATGTGTCATGAAGCTGAATATAATTTTTCAGCAACTACTTACTTTGCTTTAAAAAGTTCACCTTTTATTGACAAAATTTCCAGATATATCCTTCTTTTTCTTCATTGTAATTTAAAACTCTCTTCCCTAGTTGATGAAATGAGGTATTTCTTGTGTCCTCTTTTGGCCTAGGATTGTTTACTTCAACATCTGCTCAAGTTACGTAATGCCAATTTGTCATCCAATAACATATGACTTTATCTAGCACAATGTACAATCAGTGGCAAATTAAACCTGGTAAATTTTGTCTACTTTTGTAAGTCTAACTCTGTTGGAATATTATGCACTTTATTTTCTACATACAAATAGCAAATATTGTAGGAGTTATACATACAGTTATAAATAGTCATCACTGTAAACAGCAATTCATTATGAGAAAATACGACTTACTGCTTTATAGGAAGATTCATTCCTTCTAGATCAAAACATTCAATGCCATCTTTTTTGGCTGCCCTAACTGAATTGGCTTGAAATTAATCAAGTGGAGACTATCTCTAAATGGCTAAAATGTAGAATATCAATTAGAATATTTGTGTATTTTTAATATAAAATTATTTGCTAAATCTAGCTATTTTAATTAGCTGCTTTGTCAGATTTAGGTTTGTATTTGGAAAATTTCCAGTATTAAGCTCAACTACATTTCAGTACAAAATAATGTAACAGCTATTGGATGTTACACCAATAAGAAGTTGTCAAGGTATGAAATTTGTGTTAGATTCTTGAATACTAGGATCACTGAGGTAGAAAAAGAAAATAGAGAGGCAAGAGATGCCTTGTATATAGAAGTTGGGTGGTGCTACTTAGGCATAGTTAGGACTGTTTTGACTGGAACTAATACAGGAACTTTCTTTTGTCTAGAATTTGTAATACAGATTTTTATTTTTTTTTCCCCTGCCATTGTGTTCTAGTGGATATTTGGAAAATATCCTGTTTCCTTCCTCTTCAAGAGTGTGGCATTTGCGGTTATCTCTGAATAGTGTCAAAAAGTGGAAATTCTGCATCAGTTTCAGATCACTCTATTGCCAATCTTTTTGAGGATAAAAATATTGTACTGCTGTATCCAGAAGCTTTTTCTCTGTGGTACAGATTAGCTTTTGCCTGCTAGATCTGCTTTCTGAAGCTCATCTAGAGTCCAGTGTAGCTGCCTTCATTTGCCTTGCTTGATAGGTAAAGTGATGTGAGGAGGTGTTTATTGTGGTACTGTGGTGGACGTATATATCAGGTATGGCCTTATGGCTTATAGCTTCCCATAGTACATCTCATTCTACCATATGTCTTACAGTTAAGTTGCATTTTGAAATGCATTACACTTGACCTAATGAGGTACTGGTTGAAGACAGTGGAATTAGAGAGAAACCAGTAATGAAAATCTGTTAAGCCTTTCTAAAAATAAGTGGTTGATGTAACCAGTTCTCTGATTTTAAACGTAGGCAGAAAGTCAAACAGAGTCCTTTTCTAAATTGCTTTCAACTTTATGCAGACTTGTACAAGCTTGTGTAGCTTTAATGCCTTGACATGTAAAAATTCAGGAATATTGAATGTCAGAGCCCTTGATGATGATTATTTTATATTATAAATTGGTAAATTCTATAGAATTTTAATCTTATTGTATTTAACATTTAAAATGCCAAGGTGCCTTTTTTCCAAAGTCAACTTAGACAATCCTAGAAGTAAAGTTTGGTAGCCATATTTGTATGTACTATGGTAGGAATGTATCAGACATGAAAAATTAGGTCCATATAGTAGACATGTGACCTCAGACCCAAAAGCTTTTAGACCTACCTGTATAATGTTGCATCACTTGACTGGGAGGACTTAGCAGAACAACAATGCGGAAATGAAGCTATACTGCTTCCTGAATTAGTTTTCAGCATACTCATTTAGGTGTTGAAGTTTCCATTGCGAATCTGGAATTAGTATTGACAAATATCAGCTCATAATCTATATCTACAGTGTAATGGGGTCTTAAGTGTGAGGAAGCTTAAGTTTTTGAAGTTGTTTTTTAAACTTTTTAAAATCTTGACTTGTTTTTTAAAAGTGGAATTTGGATCCATGGGGTTGTTCAATCTGAAGAAGATATTATATTATTGCAGCCTTTTAATGCTTAAAAGGGGTGTCTAAGTAAGATAGGGACAGACTTTTTAGTAGGGCCTGTAATGATAGGACAAAGGGTAATGGTTTTAAATTAAAAGAGGGTAGGTTCAGACTAGATATAAGGAAGAAATATTTTAGGATGAGGGTGGTGAAACACTGGAACAGGTTGCCCAGAAAGGTGGTATATGCCCCATCCCTGCAAACGTTCAAGATCAGTTTGGAGGGGGCTCTGAGCAACCTGATCTAGTTGAAGATGTCCCTGCTCATTGCAGGGGGTTTGGACTAGGTGACCTTTAAAGGTCCCTTCCAACCCAAACCATTCTATGATTCTATCCTTCTGGAGAGATTTGTGCCACACTGTTCTGTCCTTTGGATATTAAGAACAATTGCTGCAGACTCTCAGGAAGTCTCAATTTGCTGTTTATTATGAAGACAGAACAATAGACTAGTCATGTTAAGGTGAAGTAACAGAAGTATAGGGTAGTAGGTAGTACCTCACTGTGGTTATAGTTGATCTTGAAATGATCATTTAATAATATCCAGCAATGTGAGGTAGAGAACACTAACTCAGAATTTTATCAGAGTGCTGTATTCAGAGCCCTTGAACCCGTTGTTGGTTGCTTAGGGTATGAGTCAAATACTAGCTTTAACAGGTCTGTAACATAAGATAATCCTCCTAGAGAATCAAGATATAAGAATTAGAATCTAACAATAATAAAAATACATCCTGAGCTTACACTTCCTGTATAGAATGTCATGATAGTATGAAAAAGAAGGGGAACAAGTAATCAGAAATGAGTGTTTTGAAGGATCATATCTTTTGGAAGAGCTTGAAAGAACCTAAGAGTGTGAACCTGAGTGATTGGTCATTATCTCTTTCTTGGCTCTTCCTTTTCTCTATGACAGAATTAATCTACACCTTGTCAAACTTGCTAGAAATTCTGTATTGAAGTCCTTACCAATGGAGAAACTGCATTTTTGTGAGAAGTCATTTCCAGAAAGCGTTCTTTCCTTGTATTATACCAATCATATTTATTGCATTGAAGTACAACCTTCTGACTTACTCTTTTAAAGACTTAAATCTCTATAAGTACCAAAAAGCAGATATTCACTCTTGGAGGAAGAAAATGAAATAACAGTAAAGCATATGTTGCACAAAGAGCAGAGTTTTTATGCTTATCTATTGTATTTTATTTTTTTCATTTAGAAACCTTCTCGGGGTGGGGGTGAATTCACTGGCAGCTCCAACTTGCTGAAGACTTCTAGAAGAAATTCTGGCTTTTTCCAAGCAACAGGATGGAACAAAGAAAGCTCGTGTGAGCAGAAGGAATTTGGACCTGACACCACAAAAGACTTTTTTAAAGTTCTTAGATATATGAAGCTGAATACTTTTTACATATGAAAGAGGCAAATTGTCATTGCTGCCATCAATAAAACCACAGTGCACTATTCTATTCTTTGCCTTGTATTCTTTTTACTGAGCCTCCATTGTTAATTAACATACTAGTAATGTATCATGATTTTTATTAATTTTGAATTTATTTTGGTTCTAATATTGTTTCTAGTAAAGTAAAAGTGAAACTTATAGTTTCTCAAAAGCAGACAGGATTGGGGCTTTAATTTAGATTTTAGGTTAGCATTAGTGAAATGTTAAAAATTTTCAGCTAATTATTGTACAGTGAAATTCTGAATAGGCTTTGACTGTGTTTTCTGTGTTTATTTTCCAAAGTTGCTGAAGGCCAAATTACAAATTTGCCTATTTTTTTTTCATGATCTGTGACTAAAAGGTTGAAGGGGAGAAAAAAATAATCATCATCTTCAATAGTGATTTTCTAAATAATTTTACGTAAATATTTTCTTTTTAGGAATATTTATATTACAGAAATAGAAACATTTCTAGAAGGTGCAGGAAAGTAGTTTAAACAAAAAATACCGAAAGATGCATATGAATATTTTAAAAGTAAATATGTGTATACATGCACACATATGCAACCTGTTGAATAGTAGGTTCTAATTTTCTTGTAGCTTTAAACTCTGCTTTTATTGCTTCATATCATTAGAATTTTTTCAATTATCATTGACGCTTGCAAGACTATTATGTCAAACTACTTTTCATTCTAAGCTGTATCTTTGAATCTTCTGTGATTATGACAAATAATTGAAATTTCACTATTTCTTTAGCTGAGAAGCACTCAAGTTCTATGTACCATGCAAATCCCTTCTAAACTTTATTCTCATCATTTCATTAAGATTGAAGTAGCACATACGTTTTGAGGTAGCTCTGTAAAGACAGAAATTTGCCTGAGAGATATATTGATGGTATAAGTTGCACAATTAACTGTACTGAATTTCTGAGTGCTCATACAAAACTGTGGACAGTACCTGGTTTATTTGGATGAAAATAAGTTTTATATTGATGGTGTAATTGAATGTATTTGCAGTACGTAATGTGGATTACTGTCCAAATGCAGTCAAATCTTAGCAAGCACATAAATTTGTGCAGAATAGTAAAGAACCAAGTGTTTGCTGCCTTAATGGATCCCAAGGAGCTTCTTGAAAATTATAATGCAACTCACTAATAATTCTAAAGAATTTGGAAGCTTAAAACATGAACTGTACAATGTTCAAGTTCTTCACTATCAACTGAAACAGAACAAATTTTATGAAGTTTGTTAGATTTAAGTTAGAATCCACTTTCTAAATACTATGAATCATTCTGGTCACTTCTGCTAAATTGTACCAGCAAATAAATAAATTGTAGATCTAATACATTGGATGTTGGATGCTTTACTTCCAGAATTATCGCTATTCAGCTTCATAAAGCAATGCAGCCATAGTGTCAATTTAAAAAGCAGGTTTGATTTTTCTTTACGAATAGACTGTGCATTAAATGAGAGCCCTACGATCAGTGTACCAAAGCACTTTCTGAAATTAAAATAACTTTTATGTTCTTTTGAGCTTTCATTCTTGCTGTGAACTAAATCATAAAATTCAGAAAACTGATCTGATTTAGTGGACTGTAAAATACAAAGCCTACTTATGAAAATTTGAAGACTGTAGAAATACAATGTAGCGTTCCTCTGTAGTGTTTGTGGCATTCTGAAATTACCTCATATATATGCAGCTGTCTGTGGGTAAATGAAATATATTTGAGAATGTTGGTTTTGTTTGTAAAACAGTAAAGACCATGTCCTGGTCTTTTCACTGGTGCTGAGGAACTGGAAAGCCAGAGTAAGCAAACAGCTGGAGAGTCTACTTGAAAATACATGTTGTCTTTGTGTGTTTTATGATTCTTTTCTGCTTTGATTTTTGACTAAAATAACTTCTTTTGGAAGCTCTGCCTGTTTAGGATCTGAAGAACAAGTAATTCAAGTAGATAAAAACTATTTGCATCAACCAGTTCTGAAAAGCAAGATTTCATAAATTCACCATCATTGATTCCTATATCTGGAAATAACATGATGATATACTAGGTATGTATATAAATTATTTTTTTGATTTAGATAATCCATCAAACCCACAAATATAATAATTTGCCAGTCATGTAAATTTTACATACACAAGAACAACATAAATTTATTTAGCTTTTAGATTAGAAAAAGTTACCACGATGAGGCAGGCCTTCAAAACTGATGTAAGTTAACTTCGAAATTGTCAAAAGCAACAGCAAAAGCAGGCTCCTGAACTTTGTGGGGTTACATCTATGTAGTTAAACAAAAAAGCTGATAAGGAGCACTGGATCCTGATCATCCACACTATTTATTTACTAGCTTGATTTCTGACTTTATTTTGGAGTGCTCTTGACTAGCTGTTTCTAAGACAAACCTGTTACAAAGAAACTTTGCCCTTTGCAAGCTGAACATGAGCCAATCCGTGCCTCTTGAGCTGTGAACTAGGAGGTCGCTGGTCCCTGGCCCTCCTGTACTAGGGTTATAGATACAGCTTATGAGAATTTCTATCATGAATTTTAGGAATGCAGTTCTAATGAGATCTTTTCCTTGCCATGGACTTGTATATAACATTTTTACCTAAAGGAAATGAAAAAATTCAGAATTTCTGATTTAAATTATCCTAAAAGTTATGTGCTAAGTTGTCAGTACTATAATTGAAAAAACATTTTTTTTTTTCTTCTTTATATTGTGGAGATGTAAAATCATTTTGAAACAAAGAGTGGAAATGTTCTGGGTTTATCTGACATGTTTTCAGAGTTTTGTAGGAAAATCTGATTTAAGTTGTCATGTTTTAATTTAAACTTCTGCCTTGGTATAATATCCTCTGATAGATATTTATATATATTTAATATATATGTTAATACAGCTTTTTCTTTTGTCAATAACAGGTTCTTTCTTATTAAGTCTTTGGCAACAACTGTATAAAGCATTTTGAGGATCACTTGTCAAGGTCGCTCTTCCAAGAAACACTGCTGGAATTGTCTCTGCAGGATCTCTCTCTAATGACTTGAGCCTTATGCAGATGAAACTTGTTGGGAATATGGCTTTCCAAGGCAGTATTAGCAACGTAAATTTCCATTGGGTGCCGAAAGGTTGATATCGTAGAAGGACAGATCTTACCCATGAGGTGCACTTGGCATTAGATACAGAATAAGTAAAAGCTTAATGAAGGATTTAGCATGAGGTAAATCTGAAAATAATACATTTACAAGAGAACTCCCAAGTAGCCAAACTAGCTAGTGAAGGTTGGTCTCACATTAGCCAGGTAGCTGAAAGAATCTGGCAGTGTAGGGTAAACAGTCCCCTTCTGGCATTATGGTTGGAGGGGACTTCATATAGAAAAAAGTGTCCAATGCTTTTGTGCATACACAGCAACTTACTGTGTGGAATGATTGTCTATAGAAGCTTTCTTGGAGGAGAATCCCAGTTCAACTGTCCATTCATCATGTGACTTAATCCAACGCCAGTAAAATCTTATATCTTGCTTGAGAACTGTATAAGCCTCAAGAATGGCTAATTGCACAATTTTGCTAGCTCACTTTAGCCTTATACTTGCTATACAACTATTGAGGTGTTCTCTTGTTTGTGGGTTTGGTTTTTTTGTTTCTTTCTGAAATGTTTTAGAGGAACCTATTGCAGGAGAGCAGCAGCTAAACTACAGAAGGTAGTCCAAACATGTAGGTGCTTGACCTTCTCATAGCATTACATGCATATGAAAAGCTTTGTGTGCTAGTGGTATCCTTCAAAGTAGTGGTAAAGACTCATAATTACTTTCTTATTTTCTTTTTTCTTTCTTTTTTTTTCTCCAGTATTCATTTCATGTCAATTGCTTATGTTGGCGTGTTCTGGCTTTAAATTACAATTTTGTTCTGGTGGTTTGATTCCAAAGAATTTAAAAAGTAAAGATAGAAATTACATCAATACTTAATTTTCAAGAGACCATAAAAAGTCAGTTTCCATGCAAACACATGGGCTGTTTATGGACATAATTATATTCTGGAAATTACGGTGGCATGAATGAAACCAGAATCTAGTATATATTAAAAAGGAATCTTACATGTGTTTAAATAAATATGAACTGTGGGAGGGCCAATGATTAGGTGTATAATAGCAACAGAGCACCATAGATGATCTGAAAAAAATTCTGCAGCTGCTTCTAATGAAAATGTTTGCAATCATATTACAGTGCCTTGTAATATTTCATGCAACTTGACTTATCTATTTCTATCTTAAAATAGATGCATAGGTAAGTATTGTGCAGAAGATATTCATGTCACTTTCAGGCAGTTTAGTATGTCATGGCATCTTGAATGCTTTGCTTTGATTTTATACCATATATTTCTAAATTGCGAATATTAAAGAACATAAATAATATTTTGTATTTGGTTTACAGCAAAACAGTCTTAACAACAAGTATATTTTGTTAGCCATTAGATAAATGGCTATGCCTCTGCTAAAACAGCTGTAGTCTTACATGACTACGCAGAGATTTAAGTCTCAATTAACTGTCTATTTTGTGCTGATTATTATTCTGTAGCTATTTTTCAAAGGAACTTGGTTTGTTTATGATAATAATAACAGTAAAAAGCAGAATAAATAAGGGATGCTCTATCATTTTGACATGGTACAAATGAAACAGTGGTGGTTTTTGTACTGGAGGACTAGAATCGCATATACAAAGTCAGTGTTCCATGTGCTACTCGAATAAGTAAAATAGCTTTCTTCAAAACTGAAACTTTTTTAATGTAAAAAGGTGATTTTTTTTTTTTTCCCCCAGCTAATTAAAAAAGATTTAATCTGAGTTTAATTGATGGGATAATACAGATGATGTACTCTGGCATTTCACTGGTCTTGACATACCAGTCTCTTTAGGTATTTTATGATCAAATACTCCCAATAACAGATATTCTTGATGGCCAGGTAATCACTATGGTTTTTACTCCCATTGACTGGATTAAAATGTTTATCAAAACTTGAGATTTAGCATTGTACATGGCAAAGTTCAGATATGCCATGCTGTTATTAATCAGGAGTAGGAGCTATATCTAAGTTTCAGTGTACTGTAGCTGCAGAAATGACAATAGAATTCAGCCTGTACTGCTCCCTTTACTCAGTTGCTTTAACTTTGAACTCTCATCTTCAAAAAGAAAACTAAAGAATAAATTCTTAGCTGTACATAAACCACTGAAAATGTGTCTGAATTTAAATCCAGCAGCTGATGCCTGCTGCATATTTAGAAAGAAACAAAAAGTTGCAAGAGTTGTAAAATGGTAAGATGTGCCACGCGTATCAGCTGGGAACCTTTGTGCTCTGTGGCTGTAGAATCTGGCATTTTTTCCACAATATTGAAGATCTGAACAAATCTGATATAGAATAGTCATATTTGAAAACAACTTACCCCAGCACTTCATTCAGTCTCCGTACCCTGTGAGGAGCCTGGGTTTAGTTGCTTCTGGCACTCTTATCTTTCTCACAGCACTTTGCAAGAAGCCAGGCAGCAGTTGGGAGTCTCAGATGAAAGTTGATAGAGAGGTTAAGATACTTCTGTTGGTTTCCAAGTTCCTTCTAACTTAATGTGAGAGGCTCTACTCTATACTTGGAAAATATGGAAGAAGCTGGGACTCTGTGGTTAAATAGTTGTTAAGGATGAATGCTGTATCATTAATGTGTTGCAAACTGCAGTTGTGCATGCTTAAACAAGGACAAGACAGGTGGACAAAAAATTTAAATGATGATATGGTAACAATTTTGCCAAATAAAGTGTGCTATCTGTAAAGTACTTACCATCCTGAAATGCAGCCTCTAGGATGGCAGACTTTGGCCTCTTTAGGAACCTGGCTGGCAGAGTCCCTTGGGAGGCAGTCCTGAAGGGCAAGGGAGTCCTGGAATGCTGAACATTCTTCAAGAAGGGAGTCTTAAAGGCACAAGAACAGGCCATCCCCGTGTGCCAAAAGATGAGCTGGCAGGAAAGAAGACTGGCCTGGCTGAACAGAGAGCTTTGGCTGTAACTCAGGAAAAAAAGGAGAGTTTATGGCCTTTGGAAGAAGGGGCAGGCAACGCAGGAGGACTACAAAGATGTCATGAGGTTATGCAGAAAGAAAATTAGAAGGACCAAAGCCCGATTAGAACTTAATTTGACTACTGCTGTAAAAGACAATAAAAAATGTTTCCATAAAGATATTAGCAACAAAAGGAGGACTAAGGAGAATCTCCATCCTTTGTTGGATGTGGGGAGAAACATAGTGACAAAGGATGAGGAAACAGCTGAGGTACTTAATGCCTTCTGGGCCTCAGTCTTTAATGGTAAGACCAGTTATTCTCTGGGTGCCCAGCCCCCTGAGCTGGAAGACAGGGATGGGGAGCAGAATGAAGCCCCCATAATCCAAGGAGAAATGGTTAGCAACCTGCTGCACCACTTGGATGCACAGAGGTCTATGTGTCTGTATGGGATCCACCCGAGGGTACTGAGGGAGCTGGTGGAAGTGCTCATCAAGCCACTTTCCATCATTTATCAGGTCCCAGTTGACTGGAGGGTAGCCAATGTGACAACCATCTACAAGAAGGACCAGAGGGAGGATCGGGGGATCTACAGCTCTGTCAGTCTGACTTTGGTGCCAGGGAAGGTTATGGAGCAGATCATTTTGAGTGCCACCGCACGACACGTACAGGATAACCAGGTGATCAGGCCCAGTCACCATGGATTTATGAAAGGCAGGTCCTGCTTGACGAGCCTGATTCCCTTCTATAACAAGGTAACCTGCTTAGTGGATGAGGGAAAGGCTGTGGATGTTGTTTACCTGGACTTTAACAAAGCCTTTGACACCATTTCCCACAGCATTCTCCTGGAGAAACCGGCTGCTCATGGCTTGGAAGGATGTAATCTTTACTGTGTAAAAAAACTGGCTGGATGGCCGTGCCCAAAGAGTTGTGGTGAATGGAGTTA
>VXBL01003752.1:83240-119309 GCA_013400195.1 Aramus guarauna | reverse complement strand
TTAGGAAAAATGTCTTCACCAAAAGGGTTGTCAGTCATTGGAACAGGCTGCCCAGGGAAGTGGTTGAGTCACCACCCCTGGAGGTATTTGAGAGGTGTAGATATGGTGCTTAGGGACATGGTTTAGTGGTGGACTTGGCAGTGCTAGGCTAATGGTTGGACTTGATGATCTTAAAGGTCTTTTCCAACCTAAATGATTCTATAATTCTCTAATTGATAGAATGTACAGTATTTATGGAAAGAATGTCTAATTTAAGATCCTTTTAATGTATCATCTGTATCTGCACCATTTGTTTGACTTTTCTGTTTTGCAGTACTGTGATTATCTTGATGTGGATGTTAAGAAGGCCTTTAATGCTATTTACCTGAGGTGTAGGTGAGATGCTGTTATTTTGTAGTAGGTCAATAAAAATAATCAGCCACTAGCTTATTAGTTTTGTCTTTTCATTGGTAGTTAGAAATAATCATAACTATGTATTGTTGTTTCCTTGATATTAAGGGAAGCTGCTCTTTTAGTAAGAGTAGGCCATGTAACCTCTTACGGAGAAATTGTGGGTCATATGCTGAAGCCCAGCCAATCTGTATAACTGAATTAATTTCCTCATCTGACCAAAACATTGATGTCTCCTCCCATAATTTTTGTACTTTCTACGGTAGAGAAAACATTCATGAGTGATGAGTCACACTGTTCCTTTGTTATATACAATTATATTCTGTTTGGGCAACAAGTGCCCATAGGGTGATCCACGTATCTGTTAAGAAAATGTGTGTGCAGAGTGTTGTCTGGACCACATTGTTCAGCTGGGGCATTTCTGACCTGCAATCTGTAAACTGTTAACTATTGCTTTAGTTATTTCTCTGACTTTTCCTTAGATAACAATGTTAACACCTACATTTCAAAGCCACTGTAATGCAGAATAATATTTGGTTTGGGTTCGGTGTGTTGTTTTTTCCTGGCAAAAAAATTCTACTGTAAAAGAGGGGAAAGTATTCTGGTGTAGGATTAATTAGGCAGGGGTAATACTACTATGCACTTTTGTCTCAGATCTTTTCATCAAAGACTACTTATCAGTGCTACTTTACATTTTAATATCACAGTTTTAAGGCAATTTTGACTTTCATTACACAGGCTGTAGACTTTTATCTGGATATTTCTTCAGCATAGTAAATAGGAATCTCCTGAGTCCTTTGCATATGAGGACTTGGTTAATTTTTTGTGGACATTGATTAACTTATCCCCTTGATAAAATTCTTAGCTCTTGAAAGCACTTAGTTCTATTATTCCCAATTATTCCTATTACCAGACTGTTCCAGAATTTAATTCCTCAGAAGGCTAAAAATCATCTAATTACAGCCTAAATGTATTCAGTTACACATACTTGGGTTTGTGTCACCATCGACCTTCAGTTTAAAGAGCTCTCATCTGACCCTTCAGGTATTTGTAGGCAATTTCTAAACTGTGCTGAATGAGGGCATAGAAGAACAATATTCTGTGAATCCTGTTTAATAACCATTTGCAGCGTGTAGCATCCTATCACAGGAGGTTCTATAACTCACGTGGTCCTTCATGCTTATATTGCATGCAGTAATTTCTCTTCAGTTGTATATGCCTTCACTGAATTGATGAATTCTTTAAACTTGTGGTTTCATGTGCCTTTCTTGTATTGATCAGTGAAAAAGACTGTATAGTATTACAGAACAGTGCAGGTTAGAAGGGACATCAGGAAGCATATCTCTAGGCCAACCTCCTACTCAAAACAGAGTCAGCTATGAGATCAAATAAGATTGCTGAGGGCTTTATCCACTCAGGTCTTGAAAAATGTTCAGGGAGGCAGATACATAACCTTTCTGTATAACCTCCTGCAATGTTTGACTGTCCTGATGGGGGGGAAAATCTTTCTTTACATACAGTCTGAACTTGTCCTATTTCAATGTATGCTTGTTGTCTTTTGTCCTGTTGTCCCCCACTGTGAAGACCCTGGCTCTGTCTTGATAAAACTCCCTATGGGAATGCTACTGTTAGGTCCCCCTGCAGCTGTCTCTTCTCCAGGCTGAACAAGTCCCATTTCCTTGGCTTCTCCTCACAGGGCATGGGCTCCTGTCCTTGACCATTGCAGTAGCCCTCCACTGAACTCATTCCAATTTATTGATGACTTGTATTGGCAAATCCAAAACTGTATGTGATATTCTAGATGGGGTCTAATGAGTCCTGAGTAAAGGATTATAATTTCCCTTGATCTACTGTCTATGCGCCTGTTGATACAGCCAAGGATACTGCTGGCTTCCTTGCTGCCAGAGCGTGCCACTGGCTCGTGTTCAATTTGCTGTCTGCCAATACCCACAGGTCTTTTTCCATAGAGCTTCTCCCCAGCTAGTCAGTCCCCAGCAGGTGGCACTGCAAGGGTTTCTTCCTTCCCAAGTGTTGGACTTTTTATTTGTGCTTTGTTTAATGTGATTCCTATCAGCCCATTCCTCCAGCTTGTCTAGGTCCATCTGAATGGTAGCCCTGTCTTCAAGCATACCACTTTGTTCCCCTCCCACCTCCAGTTTGGTGTCAAACTTCAAGAGTAATCACCTCATTGCCTCTTTCAGGTCACTGATAAAGATGTTAAACAGGACCGATCCCAGTGTAGATCCCTGTGGTAGTCCTTACTGGCCTCCAGGCCAGTAGGTTTGTTGGTCTTCTGCAGACAGCATATCAGCACTCGATGACTGCTCTGGTCCTTGAATAATTTTCTGTTTCCTTAAGGACCATAGATGGAAAAAGAACATTGGTAGGACAAAGCTTAGTTGGTAATAACAAGAGGTAATTATTCAAGTAATTGGGGCTCATCAGACAGTAATGATCTGTGCTTCAGAAGACAAATGAAATCTTTGCTCAGTAAGAGAGATTCGCAGTAAGACTATATGGCAGGGAGTACCTGTTACTACTATGTGATTTTTGTTATCTTAATTACAATTCCTATTAATTTTCTTCCATCTTACAATGTTTCATCTCTTTGTAAAATACTGGGAAGATCCCAAAAAAGGCTATTTTAGAAGTAGTTTAAAGAAAGCAATGATAAGGATGTAATTGTGATAGAATGACTTGGACTGTACAGTCTCTAAGGCTAACTGATCTAATGCTGCTACTGTCAATTTGTTCTAATATGTTTGTGAAACAGTTTGACTCATACTTCTTGTATGCTGGATGACTTGCTCAACAGAACAAAACCGTGCTCTGCTAGCAGATACTGGAGTTTGTGTCAACCTGCTGATGTTTCTTGACAAGCTGTTGACCTGACTGGTTGTTAAACTCCACTCTGAATATAAAGACAGGTGAAGAGTTGAGCACACCTGACACACAAATTCAGACAGTAGTAACTGAGTCTGAGGAAGAAGAGGTTGCTTATTATGTTGTTGATATTACCAGTGTGAAGCAACATTTTTATCTTAATTATGCTGTTTGGAACGCTTTGAAGTAGGGCAGGGAAGTCATCCACTGACAGTGATACGCTATGTGATATGGTAGGACCCAGAAGCAAAGTAGTCTAATGCTGTCAGAGTAAAATCTCTGTGCTAGCTACTTGTTTCCAATGTGGAACAGAAATTAGTGTTTTGGACAATGTCAGGAGCAGGGCTAGCTTTGGGCACAAGATTAACAAAGTCTGACAAGCATCGACTTGGCAACAGAGAAGCTGGACTAATGTATCTATTCCCAGAAGCCGGACCTGAGGAACAGGGAGCTCCTGGCATGGTCTCCAAACTGCCTCCAAAGAAACTTGGAACTGTACAAATCATAAGGGTAGGCATATCCTGAAGGGCCCATTTAATGAAAAATAAATGCTCTTTTCCTCTAGGACTTGCTCTCAATGGGTATGTTTTATTGCTAGCAGTTACTAGCAGGAGCTGTAACATATATCTGTTTATCCCATAAAACTTGGAATAGACTGGGCTGGTCACAGAGTAATCTGAAAGATTGGAATATTCTATTTTCTATTAGATTACCACATCACTTTATGTTTCTTGCTCTATGTTTGCCTGTAGACTGCAGAATTAAACCATCACCTGAGGATTTATGTGACACTAAATTTTAAGAGTCTACATTTATTGAGCCTTTTTTGGTCCAATTCCCCCAGCTGCTTAGTTGAATGTTCCGAATATGGAAGTTGTTAACATAGTTAAAACTTTATTTTGCATGCAGATTTATACTGTGAGTTCATTTATTATGAGCTATGATATGCTGTAAGATAAATAACCCAAAATACAATATAAAAGTCAACATCTATATGTGATTAATTGAAGGAGTTATAGAGGAGAGACCTCAGCTGTGCTTGGCAAATTCAAAAACTACTTCCAGTTTATCTAATGCCAAGTAATATGTAATGAACAAGATCAAATTATAATGCTATGGTTCATTGAGCGTGGTTGATTAAGATCATTGTTCATTCACCTAAGGCCTGTCATTTAATATTTACATTGTTAGAGAAATGCATGCCTCTGAGCCTAGCAGTGCTTACCTTTTCAAAGAAGAGCTATTTATAGAACATAGTTCATTATAAATATCTTAACACAGGTAAACCCGGGCCTAGAATACATTGAAATGTGTTCTCTGCATAATAACTAGATCACATAAGGGTATGCTTTTTCCTTCCTAAGCTAATTATACTAGTAGAAATCCTCCTGTTGCAAAGATTTATGATCATTTAAAGGGTTATTTCCTTCCCCTTATGGAAACAGATTACAGTAGTATAAACACTATGCCTGTACCAGTATAGCCAGAGCAGAATGATTTTTATTCACCTCCTTGTGTCACATGTCCGTGTGCTCTGTCATATGAGCAGTGTAAAGACCTGTCCTGGCGAACTCGTTGGGCAATGTTTGACATGGGCTGGCTCCCCAGCTTCAGGAAGCGCTAGAAGATGCCCTGCCCCGCATGGTGGGTATGACTGCCTCTGCCGTATGGAAAGCCAAGTGTCTGCGCTACTCTGCAGTGCAGAGACTGTGAATGAAAGTCATATTCTCTCCCTTTTTCCTCCTTACTGTGTAAACAAAGCTATCCATCCAACCTTTTTCCAGTGAAAATTCTGCCCATACTTCACCCCGCGTATGTTTGGCTATATGGTTAACGGCAGTCTAAGAACAGCTGCCCGCCTTCTGCCTGTCTTGCCCCAGCCACAGCGTGTGGATTTTACTAACCCTCGTATGACTGGGGTTTTATTCTTCTACACGGGCAAACAGTCCTGCAGTCAAAAGAGCTTATTGTAATCAATAAGCCTTTTACCTGGTGATTCTTACGATTTTTCATTGCAGTTAGGGTATAACCTGGCAACAAGTAGGAGTGAGTGCTGGCTGTATTTCACTCATTTTCTAATTGAGAGATAAAATAGAGAAACTGCTGCTACTTTTATTATAGCAATTAATGCTAAATCTAGAGCAGCCAGACCTGAAATGTCATTCATCAACCTGTGCTCCGCATATTCTTGATTTGCTACCCTACTTCTGTACATTAATTACCTTTGCCCATTTTTGCATTTTTCTCAGTTCTTTCACAGGAATCCAGATTTGCATTAATGGGTTTAAGTGCTCTTTCAAAACGGTGCAGAACTGCATTTCTTCTAACTAGATCTGACTAGACTTTTGCATGAGAAAAATATTTTAAACCTCTACAAACAGAACAGAGTTTTGAGTACATAGAACATTTTGTCAATGTATTAAAGATGTCTTTTCATAGTGCGGGAAACAACTCCGGTATTGGAAGGCTATATGGTGCAATATAGAATCAGACTAAAAAAGAATGTCACAATTGCAAATAAGCATCTGTGTCAAAACCAGTTTAAAAACTCTGCAAATATAGTGTTGAAATCATCACTTCTTACATGAGACTAAAAATTGTTGTTTTCAGAAATAATAGGTAATTGTTTTGGGTTCTAGTATCAGTTTTAACATTATTCTTGCTCTGGTTTGATACCTTTGTTTTGAATTGTGGCTTTTCTGTTTCTCTCTTATAGTAATTCTGATATTCACTATGGTTTATGTAATACTTTTTCTTTTTTCTAGGGAATAAGATTTCTCTGTATGCTGATATCCCTAAATTTCAGGCTTAAATCTGTTAAAAGTAGCAGACAGTGAAGTCTGTCCAGAATATACAGAAACACCGATTAGAAATTTTCTTATTTGTATCATAAAATAGGGCTTGATTCTGAAAGGAAATCTAAATAGCTTTTGCACTCTTCAACTTGAGAGAGGCCAGCTTGAATGACGGGAAGCTCGTGGAATTTGTACATTGACCTGGATTACCCCAGAGCTCACTTTTCAGTGATGCAGTAACATCCTCGCCTTTGTGGTTTTTAAATTATATGTTCTAATAAAACATTTGAAATTACCTTTCTGTTTGTGCCATGCTCAAAACACTGTGGAAAAAGTGTCACTGATTATGAATGCAGATAGATCCACCAGATAAAATATTTTTGTATTTTATAATTTATCTCCAATATTTTACTTACAAAATAATATTCAAAATTACTGTTCATATGAGGAGAAGCACTGTATGACAATGTCTTTTAAAATATTTAATTAGGAAGTACTTAATCTAAACATACAAAATTCCTTTATTTTTTCCCCTGAGATACATGGGAAATTGAGAAAATGTCGCTCATCTTAATTGTCAATAACCATTCTTTATCAGTATATATTGAAGACTAGAATAATTATAAATAGCTAAGAAGACTAAAAATATGTCTTTATGTATACATTGCCTACTGCCAAAAAGTATGGTTTCCAGGAACTGGAAAGGAATCTTGCCTTTCCTATTAACGGCCCTGAGACAGCTGAGTCAGCTAACCGCAGTCTTTTACAGGTTGCATGAATTAATTTCCTCACATGGTTAAGTTTTCATTATTTGGAAGCTTCTTCAACAAAGCTCCATTTCATAAATGTTTAATCCTTCTCTATTACACTGGAAGATTTCATAACCCCCAAAATTATTGTAATCCAGGATCCCTTTGAGGGATCCAGACCTAAAATTCCTTGTTATTGGGCACTTGAATGCTGCATAATGAATAACATTGAATCTGCATGTAATTAGAAAAATCCCTTTACCCATGACAGCTGAATCATTAATGTGAGAGCTTAGGACAGCCCATGTTTTCAGGGTAAATGAAAGGGGTAATCATGTTTGTTTGGACAGAAAGAACTAATATTCAGGCAAATACACAGTTTTTTGCCTCAATCTCCTCAACACAGTGCGTTTCATTTTTCCATCTTTGAGGGAAGGGGAATTAATGGACTTTCAGGACTCAGTACAAACTGGATCTTAATTCTTCACATTAAGAATAGCTAAGCCTCTGTCTCTGATGTGTGTTCTTCAAAGTGCTTATGTTGATTACTTGGATTTTTAGCACCTCTTGACAGAGTTCTGTGATTCTCTGGTAATTACTTTGAGAAACATCTATGCAATCTTTCAAACTGAATCCCTCCAGTTCTGAATGAAAAACTTCTAAATCAAAGTTTTTCAGATTGTGCAGAAATTTAAGAATACAGCTTGTTCATTAGGGATAATTCCAAGCAGATGCTACTTATAATGATGGAGAGGAACATGTCTGACAACTGCAATTTCCTTTTTACCTCAGATGTTATGTTTCTGTAATGGCTTTCTGTAAATGCATCTGACTTCTAGAGCAAACTTGTTTGAAATGAAAGGCACAAAAGCATGAAAAAAACCCAACAAAAACCAACTGGATTTATTTCCAATTTCAGTTATGTTTGTCTTCACTAGTAAGTACAATATGTTACACCTCTGTCCATGCTGGCTGAAACAACCAGTGATGCTCAAGGTTCAATCTGTGACCTTAGTGGGCTTGTGCCTGTTTCTGTATTAGAAAGCTCCTCCCAAATCCTTGTTTATGGTTAATCTAAACATAGTCATCGTCCCCATTGCATCACTTAAAATACAGTAGTTGTCTTTTTTAATTGGTTTTGATTTCAACTTTTTATTTTCATGGAAATTTTGTATCCTTTGTTGTCATGAATAAGCAGATTACAGTCGATTAACAGACCTGCATTTAGTAAGCAACTTTAACGGTTTGTTTGCAAAGGTGAGTTGGAATTGCGGGGCTACAGAGCGTGGCTGCATGGCTCCCCTGAGGGCATCCCTTCTTCCTCCCTGCCTCCCATCCCAGGGAGGGAAAATTAAGAGTGCAAGCCAGTGGTTTAGATCTTCCTGACAACAAAGAAACGATCCTCAAAACATCCATATGAAGGTGAGTGATTGTAGGGTGTGTAAGGTTGGGGAGGAGAGCTTGGATTTTCAGAGAAATCTATCACAACCTGACACTGAGTGAAGTTCTTCAACTTTTAAACAGAGTTCTGTGAATTTCCAGGTAGAAGAAGCTCTAGCAATATGGTTTACATTGACTGTCCAGCTATGGACACTAGAAGCATATGGTGGTTTGTGACTTCTGCTGCTGGTACAGACCTTACCATGGGAACTCAGAGGTGGGTGGCATTTGGAGGTCATACATTTCCTGGCCATTTCTGTTGTGGGGCACATCAGGTGGGTCTTACAAGAGATTTTTATGAATTTTCTGTTTCCCACTCCCCATGTTCATGTCACTGGGTCTGTTGTTAGCCTGAAAACTAAGATAAAGCAGTGGAGGTTAATTGACTTTCCAACATGGTGTAACCTCTTAAAGTGTTGTACCTTCCTGGGAAAGGCAAGACTGTAGTTACAGGCAATCATGGACAAAATGGCGAATAAATACTTGCAATGGAATTTCTTTATGTCCAACTAAGGTGTATAATACTGCTTTAGTGTCTCAGTTTGAGTGGTCATTATGTATTTTCATAGAACGTTTTATTTTCTGTGTTGGTTTGGGTTTTTGTTAGTTTTTTGTTTTGTTTTGGGGTTTTGTTGATTTGTTTTTAAAAACACTGATTCTATTTGTTAAGTGATGTAAAGGAAGCATAGTCCAATGTAATTGCTAGTTGCTTTATCAATTATATGTTTAAGATCATGGTCTTTTCTAGTAATAGAGCAGTACCTGGTACTCCAAAGTATGTTTATCTTTATTTGTATTATAAGTTCCAGGAACTATATACAGTTTGGATAATTTGCTGATTTTCCATGACACAAAATTTTGCCTTTCTCTACATTCCTTCTCTTTCTGTCCTCAGAGAGAAGGTACTTCTTGCAGAACACTGCAGAATTTTCTGGTTAAATGGGTTGCAAGGAGGAACTATATCTGTCTTATTTCCATTTTTATTGCATGAGGAATCTATTAATCCATATTTTTATTGGTTTATAAAAGAGAATGAAGTTCAACAGCAAAGGACTGCTTTTTCCATTGTCTCTTTTGTTTTCATCTAAAAGTTGTTTCTCTGTTCAAATTTTCTTTTATATTGCAGGGAAAACCTTACCTTCTATTTAATTTGCCTTTTTTGCCTGCATTCAAAGGGAGATAATTTAATAACTTTTAGAGTTAGAACAAAGTCATGCAAATGGAACTGAGTAATCCTAAGAGAAGATTTGCTAAGTTGATTGTATTAATGTGACTATCACAAATTGCTATGAGTTTCCAGGCATTTAATTAGTACCTCTAGCAGCATACTCTTTTCAGCTCTAGGCATGCTCTTTTTAGCTCTGCAAAGTGGCCGTAGCAGCTCCGCTGCCGTGAGATGGAGCTTAACTTCAGCTTCTCTCTATCTTCCTTACTAAATAATTTGATTTCTTTTGCAAAACACAACTGTCTTGGGAGCAAGGCAACCGGCAGGTGTATAAGCTACCCATGACAGTACTTGTTAGTCTGGGGAACGCAGTATATAGACTTCTGCCATTAGAACAGAAAAATCGAGATGTATAAATGCATTTTGATCACGCTGCTGCTTAAGGTACTGCAGACATACATGATTTTGTTTCCTTTGCCCCAGGCAGCACCATGCTTATCACAACTAATGCTTACTTTCACTCTGGCTCGAAATGTCAGCAAGTTCAAGGGAATAACTTCTGTGCTCTCTTCTCAAGGACAGGAGAGAACCTGCAGAAAGGTGTTTTTTTAGCTCAGTAGTGTTTCTACATATTGATGGCTTAATTTCTGCTCTGTATCACATCTCCAAAGAAGCTCCTTGCACACATTGTGTCTTCTGGATGGAGGCATCCACAGAAAGGACTAAGCCACACGCCTTGCAGGAAAGCTGTTCACCGCTGCAGCTATGGCAGATAACAATGCAAAATACAATGGGGAAAATCAAATAATGTATACATTTCATGAAAATACTACAGCAATTTTGCATTTTCTCCATACAGCTATACTAGTTTGAAACTACCTGGATTTATACAGTGCTGGTGGCTTCAGTAGGGCATTGTTTTGTTATCTGTAGGGCTTTCGTGTGTGACTAAGGGTCACATGTACACTGAGAGAGTGAAAACTAGAAACTGATTGGGGAAATTAGTTCAAATGGAGCCTAGATATTTGAGATCTGTAACACTGAGGATGGCAAGTGTTCGTGCTAAGATCCAAATTCCCAATGTGACACACACAGAGATCACAGTATGCATAAATTCAGAGTCCAGTTAGATAGAATATAAAATAAAATACAGGAACATGAAAATACAAAGTATTTTGTCATATAGGAGCCATATCCCCAGGAATTCCTGCTACAAAGGGATCTCCCAGAACTGGGACATGATGCAATTACAATTTAGAGACTTACAGCAATGATGACTGACTAAAGTAGAAGTTTCTGAGAGCATTAAAAAAAGAGAAACAGTGTGAAAGACAATATGTGTGAGAGAGAAACAGGTTACTCTCATATAAATAAAGTGAGGATTACACCTGTCCTTAAGGTCTGTGGTGAGTGGAGTCAAGGTCCCTGGCACTGGGCTTGGACCTGCTTGCTTTCCATCTTTTCTTCTTTTCTTCTGCTTCTGTCACTCTCCCCTGGCCTCTTTTGCTATGTGCAAACTCCATATTTATGTAAAAAAAACCCCTTAACCTGATTTTTATGGAATCTTTTCAGATTCACCTGTGCAAACAAATAGGGGCTCTTAACTTGCAACCTCTGTTTGGGACAGTACCAGCAGAGAAGAAAAGCCAGTCCTGGGGTTGAGTCAGGAAGATGGCATGTGGCTTCTTCCCCTGGGAACAAAAGGGAGGTTCCAAGAGCCATTACCTTGGAAACCCTTTCCAGAGCAGGATCATCAAGAGCTACCAGGCCTTCACAGCTTTCTCTAGGTAGTGGCAGTTGCACACAGAGGAGGCTGCAGTACCACACCAGGAAGGAGAACTGCATGATCACGCGTTCCCGTTCCAGGTCCATTCCAGGTATTGCCATTCCTGAGCTAGCACAGAAAGCCTCCAGTTAATTCAGAGTCATTTGAGATTGACTGCTGATCAAGCCTATCTACTCTTTTTTTGTTGTTAAGAGCTGCTGCCTGAGCATGCCCTTTGGCATGGCTGGGCAAAACCTTGCTGTTTAATCTTTGCAGCTTTGGATGTGACCTGCAGTTTCAGCCAGCATGGCTGAGTCAGTAGCTTGGGTGCAAGCTGGGAGCTCTGTGTTTCTGTTGTTGCTGTTATTGTTTTTCCTTTAGATGTACACCAGGGCTTAGAGGTCTCTTCTAGTTAATTTTTTCTGGTTTATCAAGTTTTCCAATTCTAATGGAGAGACAAAGGCAAATTTAGTATAACTATCAGAAATGGTAATGAGTGGAATAGCCTATTGAAGAGGAAGGTGTGTACCTGTTGAATTACCCAGAAGATACAGACCTTTAGTAAGAATGGGGTGATGCTAGGGAGGAGATTGTTATAGGTCTGTTCCTCACAGGTACGATGGAAAAGAATTAGGGTTATGCAATAGACTGTATGAGCCTTTACAATCTTCGAAAGGTGAATGGCCCAGCTGGCTAACATAAATAAGTACAGTTGATAGCAATCAGCCCAGAGGAACTTATTTTCAATTCAGAAGTTTGAGTTCTTCATGTTAGGTGAGGAAAGCTTTAGATAAAACAGTTCTTGAGATCAAGGAGTGTGTCAGTGGAGAAGGGGGATCTGAAGTGCATTGTTGTGTCATTTGAAGCAAAGCAATGTGGCCTTGCTGCAGAGGAGGCTGATGGTATCCTGGGCTGCGTTAGGCAAAGCATTGCCAGCAGGTGAAAGGAGGTGATCCCTCCGCTGTGTTCAGCCCTGGTGAGGCCACTCCTGGAATGCTATGTCCAGTTCTGGGCTCCTCGGTACAAGAGGGATGTGGACATAGTGGACACAGTCTAGCAAAGGGACAAGAAGCTGATAAACAGACTGGAGCATATTACATATGAAGAAAGGCTGAGAGAGCTGGGACTGTTCATCCTGGAGAAGAGAAGGCTCGGGGGGATCTTATCAATGTATATAAACACCTGGTACAAAGAGGATGGAGCCAGTCTCTTTTCCGTGGTACTCAGTGACAGGACAAGAAGCAATGGGCACAAACGGAAACACAGGAGGCTCCCTCTGAACATCAGGAAATGTTCTTTTTTCTGTGAGGGTGACTGAGCACTGGCACAGTTTGTCCAGGGAGGTTATGGAGTCTCCATCCTTGGAGATACTCAAAAGCCACCTGGACATGGTCCTGGGCAACCATCAATCTTCCTGCTTGAGTAGGGGTGTTGGGCCAGATGACTTCCAGAGGTGCCTTCCAACCTCAAGCATTCTGTCACTCTGTGATTTTTGTGAAAGTAGAGTTATTTTATCTTAAGGTGAAATTGGTGGGAATGTCCTTTTTTTCTTCTTTTTTTTTTTTCCCTCTTTTTGAGTGGAAAAAAAACCATTGTCTTAGAACTTTTCTGATTGAGATGGTTAGCAGGAAATAGAACCAATTTATGCAGAGTAAAATGCTGGAGAGTACTGAATTACAAGTGTCTGGTGACAGGAATAGTAGCAGCTCTTGACCTATATAACAATTATAGCAGCAGTTTTTGTTCTGCCTAAAAACTCCTGGGAAAGAGAGACCTTAAGTGGGTGCAAGGACACAAGAACCTGTGATAGACAGGGTAGTGTTCACAGCAATGGATAATTTAAAATCTTCCTGCTGTGATATCTATAACTAGCCATGGAATAGATTATCCATCTGGGTATGCATCATTAACTAATGACAATCATGAGATGCTTAAGACTATTTAACTATTCTAGTTTGGTTTGAATTAAGATAAGAAGCCTTTGTGAAGGCTGGGGTTGATTAAGCAGGAGATGTCTCAGATTTTAGCCCTACAGGAATGGCTAAGGAGATGGAGAGTTCCTGAACCCAGTGACTGAAACCAGAAATGAATTTTCACTCAAGAGATAGCAAAACAAATAACCCTAGAACAATTCTTCTAGGTTTTCCCAACGGGAGTCTGGAAATGGGATTGTTACAACTGGATGCTGGCCATAGAGGTGGCAGCAGCACTGCTGGAAATTCATCTGAAAGTGTACCTCGGCAGCAGACTACTGGAAGACTCCGGACCTCAAGGCATTTAACTTGTAGAAAAGGGGATTTACACATTGTAAAATTATTTTTTTCCACAGCTAAGCTGAACCATCTCTTTCCCATATAGTTGCTGTAAGCGAGTTCAGAGATATCGTCTCACCGGGAAGGGCAAGACTTATGGCAGAAAAGGAGAGGTCCGTAACTTGTTTTACTTTTGATAAGGAGATACAGAAGTTTAGAGACTATTCCTGCCATGATCATGTTTTTGTTGCTACCTCAGAAACCAGGAGAGGAATGGTGACCCTGCAAGGTAACATGGCCCAGCGTAGCAGGAGGAATTTAGTCTCTACAGTTGGTGAACTCCAGGCAGGTATTTCTTCAAGAACAGCTTAATGTTGGGGCTCTGTGAGAGCAACAGCTTGTAGCAGTGGACAGAAGCCTGGTAGACAAAATCCTGCGGCAGACTGAGAGGCACTGAGACAGGCAATTTGTGCATGGGCATCTGTATGCAAATAAAACTTGAGAGAGCAGCCTTTTTTTTGGACATAGATAATTATTTTGGCTCTATCAAAAGTGACAGTTGGTGAACCCTAAACCCACTCTTGGGATGTCATGTTTCTTTTCAACTGCTAAATACCCTTTTTGAATGAGTCAAGACAGAGAAACAGAATAGGTCCTATTCATATGATGAAACCCTGGAAGGCTTGTGAAGTGTGCTGTGGCCAGGTGGTTCCATCACACTGGGACATTAGCGTTTCAGATATTATTGATGAAAGTGAGCCTGAAAGTGTATAATTGCTTTTGTCAGCTTTTAAGCAATAACATAAGGAAAAAATCCTGGTCTGCAAAGCTGCATGTCCTACTTTTATGCTGTAGTAGAACTTTAAATATCCACAAGATACTTCTTGTTAAGCAACACTGCTTATCTAAACACAGAAGTAGTTCGTTCTCCAATTCTATCTGAGAGGAGGGAAAAAAGCCTTTGTGATATATATAGATATAATAGGGTACATGCCCCATTAAACATGTCCTTTTTTTCTTCGAATTGCCGGATAACATAAATAGGCACAATAGTTAATAGATAGTGGGGAGAATGCAGATGAATAAATATTTATTTACAAGTTTCAATCATCCATTTAGGAGAAAAAAAAAATAGTTTTCAAAAAGGAGTCAGATTCCTTTCCAGACTGAAGTTCAAGCTCTCATGTTTGGGCAACAACTCCTGTATTTATCTTCCAACTGCTCTGGTCTTTATTCTGTATTCCATTTCTCAGAGCGGACTTCATTCTCTATGAACTGTCCCAGAAGCTGTTCTTGCTTGTGGGTACTCACCCGTGTATTTTTTCTGCTTATGCTGGAATTTGGAAGAATTGAAGATGATTCTTGGTGGGTTTATGTTTATTTATTGTGTTATGGGTTTTTTGTTTATTTGTGGGTTATTTGTCTTGCTGTGGTGGTGTTATTTTAAGAAAGATCCACTTTGCAGAGTGATGCCTAAAGTATTGGCTTTTAGGCTGGGAGAAGGCTCAGATTCAGTGACTGTGTATATCTTTTCTCTTTGGGGTTATTTGTCAGCGAAGGGCAATTCAGTATGCTTTGCCTGGCTCTAAAAAGTCAGGTCCTTTTGTATTCTTGCTTTGTTACCTATGGGAAGAAGAGGATCAGAGGAAGCAAGGCAGAAACTGTGCGGCTGGATAAGGGGTCTTGCCTGCAGCCTTTGGCAGTGAGCAGTGAGTCGTACTCTTCTGCAGGGCTCTCTCTGGATCAGTTGCAAAATAACCTTCCCAGATCGTAAGACCCACACAGACCCTCTGACTGGTTTGAAGAGTTCGACAGAGTTATTTGTGTGAGAAGCTGATTTTAATTGCATAATAATTTGAACATGGGCATAGTGATTCCTGTATCACTGGATCATTAACTGAATGCAGCAACAAATTAATATCAATTGGCTATGAGTACATGTAGGCTGGAAATTAGGAGTTACCTAAATTAGGTTTGAAACAGCCCAGCAATATACTGTTCTCAAGTTCATTTTGACCCCTGTGAAATTTGTTGAGAACTACCACAGACCCTCAAATGTGTCTTGAAGGTTATGTATACACTTAATCTTAACTCCGGGGCTTAAACATTAGGGTCTATAGTGCCTTTCCTGTCTCAGGAGTCATCTCAGCCATTCTCCCTCCCTGGCAGCAGCTTTTGGCTTCAAGGTTTGCATGATTCAGTAAAAAAACTAGCTGATTGGTCTCTATCACTCCTCTTCATTCAGCTGAACCCCTAGATTAATCATACTTGCAATACCTGCTAACCTCGGACGAGGACATCAATAACCATAGCCCTGTTTCTGCCAGCACCTTCTTTCATCCTAGCCATATTGGTCTTGGAAGACTTAAGCTTTTTTTACTCCCAGTGGCCTGATTCCTAATCTCAGTTTTACTTAATTCTAGCTAGATTTCTGGCTAGAACACTTCTTTAATTTTACAGATTCCTGACTGGTCCCTGGCCCAGATTAAAAATGTGCAGGAAGTCTAGCTTTCCTCCTGCTGGCCCAAATACTAATCCTAGCCACAATCCTGATCATAATGTGAATATCCT
Organism: Aramus guarauna; assembly: GCA_013400195.1. Lineage (NCBI taxonomy): Eukaryota > Metazoa > Chordata > Aves > Gruiformes > Aramidae > Aramus > Aramus guarauna. Next base: position 103,299 of record VXBL01003752.1, on the reverse strand, counting down.
AATTTTGTAATCTTCATATACTAATTCTGCAATTTTCTGAAGAACCTTGTGTAAGGCATTTATGTTACCCTCTTTCTATCTGGGTTATCCTCAAAGGTTGCAGCAGGTTCCTAACTGTTCCTTGAGTACAGTTACTATCACTAGGAAATTTAATTCTTCCATTTCAACCTTATAAAAGCCTAACCTCACAAACTAACAATCTCAGGTTTTCTTGGCTAGGACTAAGGCAAAAGCTATTAATATGCCATTCAGGTCTTCTCTATTCTCTGATGTGTATATCCCACAAACACATAAAAGATCTCCAGTTCCCCCTATCCCAAACCATTACTGAGTTTCTCCTTAAGGCTAGAGTTAAAGCCATAAGTCCAGAAAATGCCTCAAAAATAACCAAAAATCATTACTTTTTACCAGCTGTGACTCCAGTACTACTTCTATGGACAATGTAGGATACCACAACAAATAGTAATCAAACATTAAAGCTAGTTTTCTAGACTCTTCTGTCTGGATAGCCCTACCCCTTGTACTTAACCTAGGCATCCCTACCTGTCCCAGGATCAACTGCAAGTTAACATCTCTATGACAGCAGGTCTTGCATTATCCATTGTTATTCTTCCAAAATTTGTCAATAAATCTCTCTTCATGCTCTTTTTTCCCTCCTCCATCTCAGTTCTTTCCCCCAGCCTCAACCTACCTCTACAAAATCCAAACCGATTCTTCTCTTTTACATTAGTGTATCATGTCTTCTAAATCTGTAACTTTGAAGAAATCAACAAGTACGTAAATAAAGATTATGCTGTTACATGGTGTACATGGAGTTCAAACAAACTCCAGGACAAGGATGCAATGTTATATGGGAACCTAGTAATATAATGAGGAAGGATCAACAAGAAAGGAATCAAGGGAATGTGTGAAACATGTAAAACTCAGTAGTCAGCTTTGATTAAGGTAGGTGAAGGGAAACCATTTGCAAAACAATGCAGGACTGTAAAGGTGGGTAGCAGAATTAAACCTATAGAATATAGGAGAAGGAAAAGGATATAAGAGGAGACCTAGCAAATGACTTAAATAAGATTTTGTGGTGGGAATAGTAACAGAAGGGATGGGTGTGAGAGGACATGGGTGGATCCTCTCTTCCACAAGCACTGTGCAATGAGTAGATGTGAGACAGTCAGTGTCATTTGACTTCAGAGCTATGGATCAGTCCTCATATCTCTTTTCTCCACAGCAATGTAGGGTTCACCTTTGTATGTATATTTACACTTGCACCAACTTTCTGCTTCTACAAAAGATAGATGTATATGTACACTTCTTTTGTTTTAGATTTGCATAAGTCACTTCAGCTCAATTTACCTATTTCCTTAAAAACAGATTACCAATGTAATTTAGGGGTACTTTCCAATTAGCAGTGTGTGCACTTAACCAACCATCTGTAAATATAGACATAGAGGTGCTATTCAAGCCACCCACACAACACATGCTGAATCTCATTATTCTTTGTACAGCGGAAGCTCTAGAATAATGCTTGTTCTGAAAAGAATAAAAAATATCTTTTCCTGTATCCTTTGAGCACAAGAAAAATGAAGACAAGTTTGAAAGAATGAAATAGAAGGCTTAATAAAATCCATCTGGAGATTGAGAAAGAGCTCAGGTAGCTCACTCCAGGGATGGATTTTGCCTGTTCTGCAATGCATGATGACTTTTCTACTTGTACTTTGCTTCCTCTGAGACAAAGTACTGTGCAAATTTTTTTTTTCTTCCCATGCTGAGTAGTGTATATAGGATGGTTACATTTCATCATACAATGAGATTTCACATTGTTGTAATTTGATTCTGTTGTAGGTGGTTCACATCCCTTTACCTACCTTTTCTAAATCAATATCCAATCACTGTTCCTTCAGAGGAAAAATTTACAATTCATTAAGGCTTGCCTGAAAGAAGAGTATGAGTTTTATCTCAATAATGTGCATGCCAAAGTTCACCGAATCATTGAAATCCTTTTCATTGTTTTCCACTTCTCATGTGATGGAAATATCATTTTGGAGTTGGCAGAGGGCAAGGTAGCAGGACTAAACCAGAAAACCCATTTATATAACACATTTTACAGGGCTTCCTATCTCAACAAAATACTTGCTCATTCTCAAAGAGGTTAATCTTACTGATGTTAACTTAGCAATCACCAACGCATGCTTTTATTCATGGGTTGAACCTGTCTTTTTCAGTTCTTGTATAACAGAAGCTTCCAATATTCTGAAGCGTCATGACTGTTAAAATAATACTGTTTAACTTTCTCTCCGTCTGTTTCCTGTGCATAAACTGATGTCTTCAGCAATCTAATGGGAGAAGAGTTTTTTTGCCTTTTATGGAGAAGACGGAGCCAGTCTTTTTCAAGTAGTACACAGGTAAAGGATGGGGGGCAATGGATACAAGCTGCCTCAAGGAAAATCCTAATTAGACATTAGGGAAAAAAATCATAGTAAAGGCAATCAGATATGGGAAAAAATTACCTAAAAGTGTTGTGGACAGTGCTTGAAAGGACTCTGAACTCAATTGGATAAGGGCCTGAGCTATCTTATCTAATGGCAAAGCTTCTCCTGTTGCATGGTCAGACCAGATGACATCCCAATGTTCCTTTCAACTTTAATCAGTATATGATTCTGAAATGCTTACCAAGAAATAATCAAGATGCCTGTGCTGACTGATAGCCATCCTTCTCTGGCCGTACCACCACTATTTCAGTCAGTAAATTACTTTAACTGGAAAAATGTGCCACATTTTTCTAAGTCTAGGGCTGTTACCTGTTGGATGCCAAGGCTATCTAACTTGATATAAGTGGTCCCTATCTCCTTAGCCATTGCTGCTAATGTACAAGTTAATGTTTTTGTCCTACCACATCTGGTTTTTGCAACCATGTGGTGAGGGAACTGATAAAGATGGTAAGTTTTTCAACTGGATGAATCTGAGTTGTACTGTCACCTGTTGGCAGGAACAAATAGGAAAGATTCAGCCTGAGACTAGTTAAAATCTGAGTCCTTCAGTCTATGAAAATAATAAAGAATTCAGTAAAGTCTTTTTGCTGTACTTTTCCTTTGCTGTTGAAATTGCCTTTCTCACGTGGTAAATTTTGATCTAGCAGTGGAACCCAAGTTAGCAACAGAGCAGATTCAGGTCTCTGGCATTTTCTGCAAAATTTAGTTCAGTCTTCTAGAAGACAAGAAAAATAAAGATACTTGAGACTTTGACTGTGACATTTGAGGCTATTTTACATATATGTTTCCACATATAAAATTATAAGGCTTCAGGGATCAGTCCAACAAAATATAAAATTATATGTGTTGGTAAACATTTCCATTTAAATCTAAGAATAATTGGAAAAATTAATAAGCTAGGCAGAAATAATGTAATAATGAGTTTATCACTCTACACTGTAAATTCTTGAAGCATAAGCTAATGTATAAGCAATTATAAGCTTTGGGGGAAGAAAGTAGAGCACCCTAGGCTCTGTTGCCCTTGTCTGGTTTTTGTGGTTTGGCAGTGTGGAGAAGCTGTAGAAAGAAAATCTTGTAAGCTGAGTCCATGCATTTATTTTTAGTTTTATATGAGGCATTTGCTAATGGCAAAATGTCCTTGAGGTTAGGGCTAGTTTTTTTGGCACAGCCGAGTTTTTGCATTCCAATTTTATTATGATTTGCTCTTTGCAATTAATAATAAAGCAGGTTGAGAGGAAACAAAGGAAAGCAATGAGACTAGAGAGGCCAAGTTATTAATCCAATGTTATTCCCCTCCCCCTATAAGCAACAAATATAGTCTATGGCATGCAGGTACCATCAAGTCTACCCCATAGACCATCTCTTTCTACTACAGACTTACTCTCATATAACCTTCTTGAGTTCAAATGATTTCAAAATGCAAAAGTGGTACTAGGATGATCAGAGAATGGAGAGCCAATCTTTCCAGAACAAGTCAAAAGAAACAAGCTTGTTTAGTGTAGCAAGAGAAGTTCTGATTGCATAGTAGAAACACATCCAGGGTAAATGCTATGAAACAAGAGTTAAAGGAGAATGGTAGAAGAGGAGCCAGATATATTTATTTTTCTGTGGGTGAAGTTAGGTTAGAAACTAGATGAAAGTTACTAACCTTCAGAAGGGCTTTGGATGCATTTACTAAAGGTGAAATAGCTTGATTGACTCCATTAGGAGACATTGGCCTTGATTCAAGAGGTTCTTCTAATCTGTATCCAGGGGAATTGAAAAAGGGTATGGAGCAGTGTGTGACACTTCTTACCTTTCTGCAGAATCTTTTGCAGTTTAGAGAAGTTTCAGTCTATATGAGATTTTTCCTTCCTTTGATACACTGATGATTATTTGTTTATGGTGGATGTGATTTAAGCAGTAAAATGCCATTCACCACAGGTAATACAAAATGCAAAATTGTATTTTGTTTTGGTAGAAAGCTTTTCAGTATGTTCATTTGTCTAAATCAGTCATTATGTCTAGGCCTAAGATAATTTGCCATTTTATTCTGAAAATTTCAAATTACTTTACAGGTTTTTTTTATAGCATAGAGAGAATTCTATTTGTCAGTCTCACTGAGACTGAGCTTCTATAAATTTCTAGGCTTATAATGTTTTTATTATCCTCTTTTTCTTCTTGCCTCCTTGCCCTTCCATGGGAAAATATTTTTTCCATGGATGTACTAGTAAAATGACTTATTACTATTTTTAAGCTGGTTTGCATGGATCGTATCACTGTTTGTCTTAGAGTAGTTTTTCTTGGTGTGTAGCTTGCTATCTTTTGATTAATTTCTTTGTCTACTGGGATGCAAACATGCATTTGTGATCTTTGGGTTGAAAACGTGCCATGAACTCGAGCTTTCATCTGCTTTCTAGTCCTTAATTAAGCATATTGACATATTGTTAGTAAGGATGAGAGCTTCCTGTGGAATAGCTGGCAACAGCACTGATTCTGCTGTTATATTTATTTATGAGATATCACAGTAGATGGAATCATCACTTTGTTCACTGAAATCTTTGTAGATTAGGAAGAATCAATCTCTTTCCATGCAGAGAAATTCTGTATTATTCCCATTGTGATTCAAAGAGATGTTCAGAAGTAGGCAGGGGTGACTGACCTGAAAAGTTTGGGGAAAATTACTAGGCAAAGTTGGCATGTTTTTTAAAGGACTTCAAGAGTAAATGAAACGCATCAGGGCAGATTCCCAGCTGGTGTAAGTTAGCATCAGTCTATGGAAGCAAGCATAGCAAAAGCAGTTTAACTGACTGGCGATCCCTTAGGTTATGCATTTCTTTCTTGTTTCGTTGCTGATTTTGAAATGAGAGGGCTCCAAGTGAACTTTTTGACCAAATTATTCTGTTGGGGGTCAGAGCAGGTCATGAATAAAATAAGAGTACAGATCAACTCCGAGCTCTTTCCACATGAGTTATACCCTAATCATGGCCTCGTGCACTCCCAGAACTCAATTCCCTGCAGCCTCTCTCCTGCTCCTGCCTGACCCTGATCTGGAATTAAATTGTTATCAGAATCACTGTAGCATACACTGTATTACACTCTATAACAAATAAAAGTTGGAAACTTGGCATATCCAAGACTAGGAATCATCTCATCTACCTTGAAGCACTTTCATAGAGCAGCTCATGCAGTGAAAGCACCAACATCTCCAAAATGTTCCTATTAACAGGACTGCAATTTAAAATTAATAAATTAATGAAGTATTAAGACAACATATGATGTAACCATTCAGTCTACAAGTGAGTTAGCTCCTACTAACAGTCCTGGTCAGATTTCTCGATAGATAATGCTGTGCTTTGCCAGATGACTGCCATCCTCAGTGTTCAACCCAACATTCTGGGTTTTTGTGGCATACTCTGTTATGTTTAAAGTGTAAAAATGTTTAAAGGAAAAACAAAGGGGTTTTTTGTTCGTTTTGTTTATTGTTTTTTTTTTTTTTTTTCTCTTTGCTGCCTGAAAAACACTTGAAAAATGATTCTGCAAACATTCAAGTTTAAATCTCAGTGATAGGAAGACTGGCAAAACTGTTCTATTTGCCAAAAGAGTGGTGGGTTTTGGATAAATATAATTAGCTTCTAGAAATTTTTTTTTTCAAAGTATGTTCATGTTTTAATGATTACTTTCATATAAATAGTTTATAAAACTTAAATACCTACCTGAATTAAGCCCATGTTTCCTCCACTTAGTGCAAGAGGTGTTTCAGTGTGGATTGTTTCCTGTGTTTGCAGCAGGTAGAGTCTGAACCTTAAGTGTGTGATGAACCACGTCCTTCTGGTAATTACATTTTGTAGGGGCAGGACATGTCTATGTATGGACCTCACAACAGTTAAAGACAAAATATCGCTCAGGAACATGTCACAACGTGATTTCACCAGGTGCTGCTGAATTTTGGAAAGAAAGATGTTGGAATGCCAGGCTGGTCCTTGAAGGACCAAACCAGTCTATGCCACATCTCCTTTCTGTGATCTCGACCCCACATGACAGGTGTGTTCAGTAGCTTAATGAAGTTAAACATTTTTGATATTTTACCCATGGTTCAATGATGGTTTTTGCCCCAGGGCTACAGAGTCTGTGTGTATATGCATGCTCATTTCCTGCTGGGTCTGATAGCAGAATCAGGCTGCCCTAGTTTCCCTCTTCCTAGAGAGGTCACTCTTTTAAGCTAATCAGACACTTCTTATTATGACATTAATTTTAAAATTAACTCGTCAGTATGTTCATATCTCTCCTCTAAATAATATATATTTACCTTAATTTCTGTTTTAAACACTCTTCTGGTAGAGTACAATCTTCTATTAGAAGAGTCTGCTCTTTATTAGAGTACTCTTGTATTAAAGTAACAGTAGGAAGCTATGCAACATAACCATCCATTAATAGCTATTAATTATTCTGTAAATTAAATCTATGGGCAGGAATGTTGTTGCGTGCATGTGGTGAGAATATGATAAGAAATAGAAAGTTCATGTCTTACAGTGAAATAAGGCTCTTTTAATTTCCCTATAAATTACATTTTTGTATTTCCTTGGGGTTTGGTTTAATTTGGAAGAGATTAATTATATAAACATTATTTTAAAATGTATTCTAGCTTAATATTGGTAAATTGATACAGTATTAAACCAACATATGATACAACCATACATTTTGCATGAATTAGGTTTTGTTTGGCATCAGTAAAAGAAAAACTTCTTTTTTTCTTCCTCTGTTGTTATACTGATTACATTATTTTTATTTTTCCTGTATTGTGAGCATTTAAACACCGAACAGCTTGTTTCAACCTTTGAAAATTCAAGGCTTAATGAAATATTTTAATACAATCAGCTCTAGTTCTTGCTGAATGGAAGAAAATGAAAGTGCAGAACAAAACCATTTTTTTCTTTTGACTTCTTAGTAATTAATCTTTGCCTTCTTTTTGAAATGCCAATGTTCTGTCACTTTGCTCTTAGAATTTAACAACATTTTCAATGCTTTACAAAACATTGCAAATGATTTAGCCAGGCCTAGTTTCTTCATAATTTATGCATTTTAGAAACATAGTATTCAGGAATAATTTTCTATTATGTTTTCTACTTTGTAACCTGTGCAATTTAAACTGTAACAACAGAGTTTCACTTCTGTTGCCACTTGAATACACTTGGACTTTACATTTAAGTCAAGAGGATGTCTGTGTGAGGACTGAAAGTTGTGTAATTTACATTACTGGAAAGGTTTATATTCTGAAGTGACTAAAGAACTCAGAGGTCAAACTGAAATCCGTGGAATTACAGAAGAAATGAAGCACAAAAAAGCTAGCTTGATGCTACTGCATGGAGTATTTTATGAAAATGGCATGCTTCCAAACACATAAAAAGTGCACAATCTCAGATTCTATTTCTTTGACCTATTTTGTCCTTGGATACTTGGGCACAGCCCCATTCAAAGTCAGCATGAAGCAAAATCAAAGTTGAGTGGGAACAGATTGAGCAGACAGAAGCATCAAATTTGCTTTGTGATGAAATATCTTCATAGGAGCGCTCTTCCCTTGGGCTGTGAACACTGTCAACTCACCTGGTAAAGCCAGCTGACTCATGGTCTCTTGGTATCTCTTGTGGAGATCTCCGTTGTTGCTGGAGATCTCTCTTGTGGCTTAGGGCCTCATCTTAGGCTTCATAAAGTGCCCCTACACAAGAGGGATAGCAGCTGATCCATGCTTTCATCAATGCCTATCAATGCCAGCATTAATCCACAGGCACTTCTAACTTTTGTTAGGTTCTATCTTCCGTGACACTGTTCTGGGTCATTATGGTTAATGGCCTTTACTGAGCAATGCAGCAGGAGTAACTGAGAAACGAGGCAAGAACTCACAGATGAACCAGAGGAGAGCTGTCTGACCATTCCTTGAAACTTCTGTGGAATTTACATAGTTATACACATATGCGGTCTGGCTTCAACTGCCTTGATTGTATTTATTTTAAAAACTCTCCTGTGCAGCTGGATGTCCATGCTTCAGCAGAGAAAGGGTGTTCTGGCCTAACCCCACGGTAGATCACACAATGATTTGCCTAACCCCATGGCAGATCAGGGGCTTGAACTTGGCTCTCATGAATGAAAAGACATGCTCTAACCGAGCAGCTTGCATTCCTCATGGATAGGCTCACAGCTTTAAAATAAATGAGTGATTTTTTATTTTTTTTTTTATTTTTTTTTTTTTTTTTAAATGCGGGTTTCTACATGTGCTGGACAATTCCCTGTGTGATTTGGAGCAACGTGTTTATTGTTCCAGATGAGATTGACTCCCCAGGGAGTTCATCTGCACAGCAAACATCAGTGTACTTCGCTGTAAGTTGGAGCCAGAGGCAGTGGAGAAATCGCTATAATAACTCTGTCCCACTGGAGGGCTCCCCAGCACTGAAGTAATCCTGCTCTTTAACGGCGCTCTCAGTTTTAGGGCTGCCTCTTGCCTGCAGCGCGATGCAGAGCTGCTCCCTTGCAGCAGAAGAAATGGGTTTAGAGATGGGGGGCTGTGCCATACTCATTCCTGCACCCCTCCTGTGTGTATTTTCAATCACTGCCTTCAGTATTGTTATCAAGCAAACGATGTGCTACATACAACTCAGAATTTAGTGTTACTCATTATATTTTCAATTTTGTGTTGATTTCTGAGTAAGGTTGGCTAAATATCTTCACTGCTCCTTAACTGATTACAGCTTTAGAAAGGTAACAGCAATTATTCTGAAATTGTTCCCTTTATTGTACTTCAATTTTTAATATATGCCTTCAGTACAATCCAACTACTTAGAAGTGCTCTAAAGGGAAAGTGACTACACTTGAAGTTGGCTGCTTTGCTCTTTCTCAGTCATGTTGCTTTTAATTTCATTTAGAGGTAAAATAAAATCATCGCTCAATTTAATTCATGAACAGTTTTAAGTTTCTTTTGAGATTTCCAGTGGTGGTTGAGTCTTGAGGAGTCAAGTGCTTTAGAAGGGTATTCTGACGAGAAAGCTCAAGTGATTTTGCAGGAAAATGTATGGAGGCAAGATAGTGGTCTGTTTGTGTGTAGCAACGGAATAGCTTTCTACAGCCCTCCATTTCATCTGAAATGAGTTAGATGTGGCAGGGCATGTTGGAAAATTTCACTAATTGTAAATGAAGTTTCATGACTATTGTAACTTTTCAGCTGCTCTTAAAAACATTAATTCTTCGCAATTTCTATATTTTCTTTACAAATACATTATTCTGTTTTCACACTGGATTTTATACTAGCTTACTTTGTAATTTAGCTAATGTACCTAGTGACTCTCAAATTCATGATTTATTTATTATTTTTTTTTTCTGCATCAGTTGTCTGGTTTTTCAAAAGTCTGATATTTTAAGTTGGATGCAAATATCAACTTCTTCAAGAGACTGCCTTTATTTGGTGTAGCGTACTAGGTTGTCTTTGGTCTTGTCTTTAAAATAGCAGTAATCACCTGAGCCCAGTACATTCTTACTCACTGTCAGCTTATGGAAAAGGACTTCTGGGGCTGTTAACTCTAAATCATGAGTCTTTCTTGTAGAAATTCACTAATATATTTTGCCTGTAGGTATCCAGAAATAAGCTTTCAAAGCATCTTTTTAACCACTCTCACAATTTCTTTTAAATCATCAGTGGTACATCTTTCTTCTTACTTTCCAAAGCAATGTTCTGCAGCCTTTCCCTTTCCCCATCCCACTGCAGTGTTGAGGCTTATTCTGGGATTTAGAAGGAATTATCTTTTTTAAAAGTTCATTGCGTGTTACTTGAAAAGAGCTTTAAATCATAATTAAAAAAAATCTTCACTTGTACTGGCAGTTGTTCAGTTGTAAGGAAAATTGTTATTATTGGTGAAATTTTCCTAGTCAAACAAGTTCTTAGCCAAAGGATATTCTGTGAGTTTACGTGAATGAATTTTTGTTCATCCTTCTTACTGCTCTGTTCATATTATTTACTTCCAGTTTGCCCTGACAAAGGAAAATATGCACAGTAAAGCTAACCAAAATGTCTAAGGTTCCTCACTTAGCAGTATAGAGAACATTTCCTAATTATTCTGAGCATGGAGATATTAAGATTATGTATTAAATAGAAGGAAATTGTAGCACAGTGATTTGACTGATGAGTATCATCTGAGAAAGTTGGAGCACTTTGTTGTTGTTGTTGTTTTTTGTTTGTATACCCTACATGCTTTATAATTTCTATTTCATCCTAACAGGCCACTAGAAATGCAACAGCTCATGTTGACCCTTTACAGAGTTGGAGAAGAGTTCCTGTGTGGTCTGGAAACCCTGTTAAATTTCATGTGGCAATAGAAGTAACAGGATTCCTTTCCATTAGAGATGCTGTGGTGTCAATGAAGTGTAACATACAAAACAATAATGATCAGACTGTACAGTTTATAGTTTCTGAGCTCCACAAAATGCTAGCTTCATAAATATATTTTAAAAGACCCACCAGCAAATATTTAAAAAATAATTGCAAATGCTTCAGTGATGTAGACACATAAATGAAGGAATTTTGCTGAGGCAATTACAGTGTCTCCTGCTGCTGTGCCAAAAGTATTAATATGATACATGAGACCTCCCGCTGTTTGCAGATCTCCACAGTAACCAGAGATTTAAGGATTTAGAACTTGGAGGTGAGCAGAAAAGATGTAAATAACTGCACAGGTTTCATATCTAACAGGGTGACTGTGGTGCTCTAATACTGCTGCACTTATCCAGGAGGATTTGCCAGTCTCTATAAAAGCTTTGGGATGGCTTGCCTTGGTAAGTATGGCGGGAATGGACTGTAATCAAAATATTCAGGCAAGTGGTTGTTAATGTGCTTACGGACTAACAACATGTACTGTCCAGAGCTTGAACAGTTCTGTGTTTCCCCCCAAGAGCTGATGATGTCACTTAATTCACAGAGCAAAGTGGGGAAAAAGTCTTTTCACCTTAGCAGCTAGCTTTGCTTCATCTTTTCTCTCCAACGTGACAAATTTGTTGCCAGTTGTCTCTGAACATCTCGTGACGCCATTCTCATGACAGCAGAGCACCTTCTCTGGGGTCACAAAGGCAGTGAACAGAACAGCCAGAAACTGAACCTGGCATCCTCACCCCCAGCCCCGTGTTACGGTCTTTTCCCTGCTGGCAAGCTGAGAGTACTGCGGATATGAGTAAGTAAAGAAATCTTGGTAAGCTACATAAATCTAAATGTCTATGACTTTTAAGTTTATATATACTTCTCTGAAGTTAAGAAGGTATTCAGAAATGTGCGCTATTTTTTAAAGCTATTTGTGATGTATAGATCTTATTTTCTTAAATTTTTTTATTCTTGAATAAACTGGATTCAAATGTTGATTATGTGAATCATCATTTCCATATTGTCTAGATATAAATCAGACGATGAGACTGTTGGAAGAGTTTCTCTGAAAAAGTGAAAATCTAAATTTCCTCAATTTCATTGAAGAAATTTTTCTTCAATGTTCATGAAAAACTAAGCAAAACATACATCTATGTGTATTAGATACTTTAATAATCATCTTTTAAGGAAAGCATAAAGTTTAAACATGCAGAGAACTATAATCTTCAGTTATACCTAGGTGATGCTTAAATAATGCCTCTTTTTTTTTTTTTTTTTTTTTTTTTTTCCCCCCATGAGGGTTTTTTGATGGTTTTTTTTTTTTTTTTTTTTTCCCCCCATGGAAGTGTTTTGTAGGAGTTTCTGATTTCATACATATCAGTTATGATATATGAACTGAAGTGTGACCATATCCAAAGCTTGTGGGTATTTGGATCTCTGTTTACAGCTTAGGACCATCCATTTTACCTAGATTGTTGTGGCTTCAGAAGACCCGGAAAGAGATTCTTAGAGGTGGTCAAAGTGTACTTTCCGGTGTGTAACTGAGTCCAACCCATGTGTGCAGGCAGAGTCTTACTGTGTGGATGCAGATGTCAAGGCATTGCTCCTGCCTTGTAATTCTGAGTTAGGGATGGGTGGGAAAAGTCATGTCACCATGTTGAAAAGGTCTGCCTAGAGTTTATCTTGTTCACCAGCATTTTAGCACTTAACAGGTTCTGGTATCATAAAAAACAAGTTAAAAATTTTTGGTCCTATTAGCATTTCATTTTATAAGAAGACAGGCTTGCTTCTCCATTTATTTTTGATGTTGTTAAAGTAGAGAGTTGGTCCAGCTGTGAATTTATCAGCTGTAAACAATGCTCTTTGCCTTTGGCCAAATTTTAGTCTCCTAGTGTTTTCACTCTGCCTGGAGTGAATCTCTGTGACCAACAAATCCCTGAAAATAAGAATATATAATGGAAAAACCGACAAGACCCTTAACAACAGCAGAGGCATGGGCTTTGGTATAAACAACATAATAATAGAGTGGATTTGAATGTCATCCTGGAATTTCAGTCTTTTGTTGCTTTTCTTGTCCAATTGCCTGCATGACTATTTCACAGCAATACTTACTGGGATATTCCAAAAGCTACGGTTATTCATCTGCAGGCTCCTGCCATAACCCAGCAGGAAAATGTACATTGGCGTGTTAACTGCTCTGGCTTTTATAACAGAATAAACGTAGCAAAACCAAGCTGGCTATGGGATAAGGTAGGAGTTAAATTAAGCCTAAACTGGTAGTTCTCCAGTTGTGACGTGCTGTGATAGTCATGCATGTCAGCACGAGGTGCTGTGACAGTGCTTAGCTGTGTGCTAATGACTCACAGTGTGAAGTGTAAAGCACGATCCCCTTTCTTCTCCTCCTACTTGACCCGTGTCCAAGGACCTTGGACTGGATGCACATGTAACTACTCAAACACAGTCTTAGTCCTGAAACAGGTGTCTGGGCTTCCCTGTTCAACACATTGCACAACCAACCACCTAAGAATGGGGTTCTCGAAACTTAAGAAGCTTTTTAGAAGGGAGCANCTTTCCTTTCCTTTCCTTTCCGAAGTCCAGTCCTATGTAATTAGCTCATGTACATATAACTATTAAAATCAGTGTCCCTGTGGAATAGCATGGCAGTGCNAAAGATGCAAAAGAGAGGGAAGTTCTTTTGCATTTAGCTGTCATCTTGTGGTCTATGAAAAGCCTCTCCTTACATGTTTCCTCCTCTTTCCCCAGATCAAGGGCTCTAAAACCTTTTTTCATCTCACCTGCTTGAATTTAGGGGAGAGAGAGTGCTGCGGGCATGGCCTTTCTTTTAAAATATTTGTAGTAGTTCCACTGCTATTGCCTGCTTTCCTTTCCTTTCCTTTCCTTTCCTTTCCTTTCCTTTCCTTTCCTTTCCTTTCCTTTCCTTTCCTTTCCTTTCCTTTCCTTTCCTTTCCTTTCCTTTCCTTTCCTTTCCTTTCCTTTCCTTTCCTTTCCTTTCCTTTCCTTTCCTTTCCTTTCCTTTCCTTTCCTTTCCTTTCCTTTCCTTTCCTTTCCTTTCCTTTCCTTTCCTTTCCTTTCCTTTCCTTTCCTTTCCTTTCCTTTCCTTTCCTTTCCTTTCCTTTCCTTTCCTTTCCTTTCCTTTCCTTTCCTTTCCTTTCCTTTCCTTTCCTTTCCTTTCCTTTCCTTTCCTTTCCTTTCCTTTCCTTTCCTTTCCTTTCCTTTCCTTTCCTTTCCTTTCCTTTCCTTTCCTTTCCTTTCCTTTCCTTTCCTTTCCTTTCCTTTCCTTTCCTTTCCTTTCCTTTCCTTTCCTTTCCTTTCCTTTCCTTTCCTTTCCTTTCCTTTCCTTTCCTTTCCTTTCCTTTCCTTTCCTTTCCTTTCCTTTCCTTTCCTTTCCTTTCCTTTCCTTTCCTTTCCTTTCCTTTCCTTTCCTTTCCTTTCCTTTCCTTTCCTTTCCTTTCCTTTCCTTTCCTTTCCTTTCCTTTCCGAAGTCCAGTCCTATGTAATTAGCTCATGTACATATAACTATTAAAATCAGTGTCCCTGTGGAATAGCATGGCAGTGCCTATCACCCTTCAAAAGAGAGTACATATCTGTTTTGCCCCAGCCCTAGACAAGGGTAACAACACTGAATAAAGTTACAAAGTTTTACTCATGGGCCACGCTTTAGGTATCATACCCAGCCCAGGAGCCAGGAATAATTCCTAAATAATTTGACTGGCAAGCTTGTCAGGTAAACTTCAGATAAAGTTTAGGTGTTTTGCTTTGTGCTACTAATCCAACAAATCCACAAAAACCAGTTTGTAACCTGTAGTGCTAACATAGCTCCTATTTTTTGTTTATATGACAAAGGCTAAATGAGTATATTTTGTTATCTGATAATTAATGAGCTCTTCAGTCCTTAGTAGGATGTGCAGAAGGAAAAACTCAAATTCCTCGAGATGGGGATGGGAGAGTAGAAAAATAGGACTATTCCTAGACTCTATTGTCTCTGTTAATTCTTCTCCTTTTTTCATATACTCAAAAGTTACTCTGCTAAAAATTGGAAAGGAAATATTAAGATTCCAGACTTGGGGAGATTCAAGTCACATTGAAATGTATTAAGCATAGACTTATTAACAGAATTTCCTGTTTTCAATAACATGTTCTCATGCTTCACCTGTCCTTGACTGAGCCCCATCTGCAGTTGTTGTGAGGTTACAATTCAATAGATAATCCAATTATATGCCTTTCTGAAGCGAGATCGAGATCACATACAGAATTGTATTGATTACATTTTAATGCCAGAACTGTCATGACAGTAGAAGGGCAAAACACTGGTCAGCTGCCACAGAGCAGATGGTTGCCAACACGTGCAATATACCTAAGTGTTGTGAAGAAACTCTAGGCAGTTTCAGTGGATACTCAGATATTTAATATGTGATGTCCCTGAAAGGTAATGACTTAAGAAGTCACCACCTAAACTTCTTGACAATATGGTTAGCTTTTTTCTGTTCTGGTGTCCTGTTCTGAAGCTGTGAATTTCAGTGTAGAGTTCTGGTGAATGCTGTGGTTTGCTTATGTTGAAGAATCCCAAAGGTTGAGATGCAAAGAAATGCCTCTATCCTTTATACTAAAGCTGCAGTGGAATTTCAGCATTGAAATGCAAACTTGTAATCCATTCATCTGATGCCTAATATGAAAGGGCTTTGTTTTTTGACTAGTGGCTAAATTTCAAAAATGCCCAGAAAAGTCTTAGTCTTGGTTTTCACACTAGTACCTACCACTTGCCAAAGGAAGACTGTACTCCAGACACTTTCTTTCTGCTTATGCTCCCCTTTTAAAACATTGCAGATCAGAAGCAGGAGAAGGTGTTAATGATGTGAGAGCATTCACAGTTAACTTGAAAATCCCTCCTCCATTTGATGGGAAGCATATTTGTATCTCCCGCAAATTGTCTTAGCTATAAGGCAATAGTCCATCTGAACAGACTATTTCCTCTCCTACTGTTGAAAGCTTGCCAATGTGCAGGAAAAACATCAGGATTCTTCTAATCTATCTGTCTGTACCTCTTACTTCAAGCTGCCACCTCAAAGTCACATCTCCTCTTTTTTTTTTTTTTTCTTTTTTTTGTAATCCATTTTGTCACTCCGTTTTGTGCTCTACCCTCCAAACGACGTAGTGCACTTCAGAACATTATGGGAGTAGAGTGCCAAGGAGAGAACCGTGGTTGGAAGCAATGGTTCTCAAGCTGTAATTCTGGAAGTATCAAAGGTCTCTAAAGACTTTTCTTACATGTTACATGAACAAGATATCTCAAGAACTGAAAAAGAATAAAAATAGCAACTGAAGGTACTAGGAGGGAACTCCTTGATTTTCTCTGTTGAAGTCATTTGCAGAATGAACTGTTGAGATTTGCTGGGCTGAAGGAAAATCTGTGATCCCTTATGTGTTTCTTTCTGGAGAGCATGTTGCTGGAAGCGATCATCTGTGGTCTAACAATGGATGCCGCTCTTCCGTGGATGCCATCTTCCATCCACAATGTCTGGAAAAGAATATTAAAACACTGAATACTGTGGATAAATTTTGTTAACTGCCTTTGGAAAAGACAGTGCTATGTACTGTTTTATTGCAAATTCATAGAAAACCATAGTATATTAAAACCTCCATTGTGATGATGAAAATGATTTAGCATTTTTCTGGGAAACAATTAGAGTTTTATTATTTTAATAGTTGAGGGTTCACTTATTTACCTCAAAAAAACTGTCTTATAATTTAGCTTCATGAAGCTTTTGATAGATTCTTTCTGTAAGGGAAGAGGAAAATATAAATTACGTGAACTACAGAGTTCTTTTGTGTGTGTGTGTATATGTATCTCTATATCTTTATATCTATATATCAACACACACATATATAAGTGTGTATTTTCTAAATGCCTATGTGCATATACATATCTATATATTTATACACACACACTTATATACAGAAGTGTGTATATTCCATTTTCATATTATGGTCAAAGTTGCCCTGGAAAAATTATTTTGCAAATATTTTAATGAGAAAAATTAAAATCTTTTGAAATTGAAGCTATAAAAATTTAAAACAGAGGTTAAGAACTTATTTACTATTTGAGAAGAAGCGTTGCTTGGAAAATACTCGAGACATAACTTTTATCACCTCAAAATAAAGAGATACTTTGACATTTGCTGTACTTATACAATAATACAGTCTTTGGTAGGCTTGTACTTGAGGACTATGTGTGAAGTGTTATGATTTAATCTTAAAATTCTAGTATGAAATATTTTCTTTAATGTTAACTTTTAGTCACTTTTTTTAAATCTTATTCTCTATTATTGCTTTATATACCTGTAGCAGATCCTGAAAGATCTTTTGGAATTGTAAGCTGCTCAGGATAAAAAGTCTAGTACGTGTTTGATACGTTTCACTTGATGGACGTAAGGAAGATTTCCTAGGGGGGCTCAGATGACGGACTGAGGCAGCTTTATCTATCCTTCCTCTTTAATACTACACAGAGTGATATATACTCAGAAAAACTGTTTTTTAAAAAAAAAAAAAAAAAGCAAAGACATTGAGCACTAATCATTTCTGATCATAGTGCATCTCTCTCTTTCCATTCAAAGCTAAATGGCCTCATTTTCCTGAGTACCCAGCATGAATCGTTCAGGTAGCCATGGGTATGAAATCTCCCTCTGCCTGGTTGCTTTGCAACAAGAAGTTTGATTATTATTTGTCTAATGTGTTCAATCTCATGGGTTAAGGAGAGAGAAAACCAGAGGCTGTGAAGTTAATCACTGCAATCTCCTCTAGAGTAATAGTGGGAGAAGTGGTGAGCTCTGCTACATGTCTGAAAACAGAAACAAATCTGTGCACAGGAGAAAGGAAGAGATTAAGGATGAACAAGTTAAAAAAAAACCAAGGCTGTCTTCCAGAGAAAGTCCTGACAATAGTAAGGGGGGTCCAAATAAAGACCTTTTGTTACTGTCTGCTGTGTCTATAAGCTATCTTTCATATCATCACTTGAAGGTGATCACTTAGAGTTTTATAGATTAAAGTAAAAAATCTTGCATCAAAATCCACCAGGTTTACTGGAAAAATGAATTGGAAAGCAGAGTTCCTAAGCAGTGAGCTCTCTTAAAACAGACTGCAGTAATTTGTACTTACCTGCAGGTTCAGACTAGCCTCGTGTTTTGGGGTAAATCAAATTCTGTTTGGAGAGGCCCAGACACTCTTCTTTCCAGAAAAAACATGTTCTTGTCCATTCCACCATTCGGGTGTAAAGAAGCAGCTCCAGATACAACCACCAATTACTTATCTGCTTTAGTGTAGTTAAACATGCTGCTTGCAAAAGGATGCTTAATGATTATTCCAAATTTTAAAGATACTTTTTGCAAAAACAGTGGGAATATTATGGTTAGGTACGGACAGTTTCTCTGCTAATTTCTCTGTGGCTAATGTGAACATTTAATCCTCATGGCTGCATGGTGGAGTGTCTGTAATTAGCCCTCAGTGGGGAAATGCTTTCATTGTTTTAACTCTTTGCATTAGATACTTTAATGCATGCTCTGCAGCCACTGTCTCATCCATCCCACAGGGTAAAAAGATTGCTAATATTAATATAATGATTTGTGCGTAAGCAAATCCAAGACTATCTGATCTTTTTTTTTTTTTTTTTTTTCCTTGCTGGTACTAGTTACTATATTGTGTTAGGCTTCAGGTTTCTTTAAAAAAAGGAATTGATTATATGTCAGCTGCGCAAGGGGAAGTTATGTAAGGCTTAGGAAATGTTGTCCTTTATTCTTTAATTGTATGTTACTGCCTCAGGGCTAATAGGACCCAACATGGGATGC
Source organism: Aramus guarauna (assembly GCA_013400195.1). Classification (NCBI taxonomy): domain Eukaryota; kingdom Metazoa; phylum Chordata; class Aves; order Gruiformes; family Aramidae; genus Aramus; species Aramus guarauna. Next base: position 84,580 of record VXBL01003752.1, on the reverse strand, counting down.
AGGCGGAAGAGGGTTTTGATGATTGTGTAAATCTTTTTATGGGATATATTAAGAAGATTGTGGTAGTATGTGAGACTTACTATGGCATGTTTAGGGGCATTGAGAAAGGCAGGAAAAGGTGGATTGGGGAAGAATGGTGTGGGAAAATAGAAGAAAGGTTTAAAAGACCTGGTTGAGTGTAATCAGATTGCTGGTCAGTACACTTGTCTGATGGAGCCCTGTGTTTAATTACCACACTTTGCCATATCTTCTTATTAAACCATATTTTCAGTGTCTGTGTAGGTGAGCTCTCCGTCCTGAGTGTGTGTATGTGAACATTAATGAATTGAAAACTGGACTAGCCAGTGAATAGAAGAGCGTTTAGTACCAGCAACTGGAATGGGACCTGCAGGGGCTCACAGGTCTGTGTCTGCACGTACTGGGGAGACCAGAGGATCGGGGACCAGCCGCTGGATAGAATGAGTGTCTAGACCAGCTGCTGGAGGGATAGGTATCGCACAGGCGCCTACATCAAATGTACAGATTTATAACTGTGCATATGGAGACCCACGGTGTTACATTCTACTGTCAGACTTGAATCCTGAGCAGCTGGAGAGGAGGAATGGGGATCAGGCTGCCTGTTTGTGTAAGTGCTGTGTGTTTTCTGTCTGGGTGACTATGGTATATCTATATGCATATACTATATAATGTGCATGTGTGCTTATTGGGAATGAATGCTCAGCCTCGCTGCTGCCTGGAGATGAGGTCACGGAGGTGAAGCAACCTTGCATCTATCAGGCTATAGGATTCAGCATCTTCTGAGGGAGAACTCTAGTCTGAGCAAGTCAAGCTCTTTGTTTAAAAAACAAAAATAAACAAACAAAAAAATTATTTTGTGCAAGTATATTTTTAGAGATGGATCTATTTCTGCCAAGCAGGTTTAAACCTCCTGCTTGTAAAAGGTGATTCATTCATATATCCACTAACATTACTCTGTAATCCTTAGAGGTTTTCCTTTCTTAAGATTGTGTCACAAGCTATTTTCATAGAATAAGGACATTTCAAAATGAACTGACAAGTAGAAGAATCACAAGTCATAAAAAATAAAGAATAGAGGAACTCACTTTATTAAAACGCCTCTCTTGAACAACAGAACAAGCAAAACTTCTGCTTCTTTATGTGTGAGATTATAACAATGATCACTTTGCCATTACAAATTAGTACTGCAGTTGGGGAAATGACTAGCTGAGGTTAATTTTTTGGGGGTGTGGGGATGGGGTGGGAAGGTGCATGCTATATCATAGGATCTAGTTTACTTGTTTCCTGGGACTAAAGACAGACTATGTTGCTATGAAACAGAA